>JAYMSP010001902.1:0-27835 GCA_036897095.1 Plantago elongata | reverse complement strand
AGATAAGATGCTTCACGAGATGCCTGACAAATTCAAATTCAAATTCGAATTCAAACACAAACAAAATGCACACTAATTTTATTACAAACAAGCCACACTTCGGAAAGTAAAAAAAATAAACAAGCCACATTCCGATCCTTAGCCATTAGTCCCATTGAAACAGTTGTTTGCCTAGTGCTTGTAAGTGTGCTTTAGCATCGTTGGACAAGTTGTCGTAGTTTCCCATAAGTACCAAATACGTGTCCATCATCTTGGCCTTTGACTTACGCTCCTCCTTCTCGCGAGCAAGCTCCAACTTTTGTTTTTCCACTTCAAGAAATTGGGGATATTTCTCATTAAAGTTAGTAATTTCCTCGCCCATTACATCCATTGATGAGTTACCGGAACTGACATTCTTAGCCAACTTCTTGGCCTTGTTACGATCAATGGGCCGTTTGATACTTGCCGCACTTTCATAACCCCGATTTCGCTTACTTCCACTACTGCCACCTACTAATTCCATTGGTTGATCACCTACATCAACATCGTCACCCTCAAACTCCGCCTCCCCAGGTGGTACCCACTTCTTCATGGTTTCCTCCAAGTTCATCTTGAGTTCCCACTCTAGGTATGATTTCATGGCATCCCACTGTTTGAACGATGTAAATGAGGTGTGGTGCTTTGATTTCTCTCTGTATAATTCTTGGGCAGTGTCTCTCACATCGGACTCATTGTATCCACTCCGATTGCCGACCATGACTGTAACACGCTCCACACAAATCATCCAATGATTTATGTCATCTCTTAGCCGCCCCCATCTTCCACGAAGCGAATCATGAGAACGGAATTTATCCATCCAGGTCATAATTCATATCCTCTTGATATCCTCATACTTCTCTGCAACGAGACGGAATAATTTACAGTACTTCTGATCCGTTCCAACAATAGCATTTTAACTGACCTCCATGTAGGCTGAGATGAGAGCCAAATCCCCACTCTCGTTGTATGAGTTGTTTCGTACGGTTGTTGTGTTGGTTGTCGCTCCTCTGGTGGCTTTCGCTTTCCCACGCCCCCGGATCGGTTGTTTTTTCGGCTGGGTTTTAAGAACAACCTCCTCTTCCGGTGTTTGTGAAAATATTGGTGTTTGGGAGGTTTGAGATTGGTAATTTTGAGTGTAGGGATCTTGGTAGGAACTTTGGAACAAAGGTCGAACGTGACTCAGTTGGGGTTGGGAGGAAATGTTTTCGAAGTGAGCTTACATATGCTCATGGTATTTGTCCGGTTTGTTGATTTTCAACCACTGGAAATACTCCGCGTCCATCTCACCGGAAAATTGAAGTGGGTAGGATGCTTTGAGGGGATGAGAGTTTATTAAATTTAATTTAGAAGGAAAGAGGAGTTGGAGTTGAGATGTTCCGAAAAATATCAAGATTGATCTCATTTTATAGATCCCGAAAAAACATAGCCGTTGGTGACTTCTTTTTTTTTTTTTTTTGTATTTTCGGAGATATTATCGTTTTAAAATCGATAGAATTCGAATTTTAAAAAAAAAATAGAACCGGCCAACGTGCGCCAAGTGGCTGGCTGCTGATATGCACGCCAGTAACAAAACTACGCGGCGTGGGACGTCGCGTCTCGTAACGATGCACGTAACGGCGCATCGTTAACCTCCCTTTGGATGCGTCACGGCATGTCGACGCACATGACGCGGGTGCGGGTCGCGTCCATTGGAGGCGACCTAATAAAGCAATAAACATCGCGCGAAAAGAGAAGCGTAAAGAATAACTGGACGCTCAGATAGTAAATTTGAAAGTAAGCGATGAGGTTTAAATCAAGCATTTTTGTTTATCTTGAAATAAAGATCAGATCGAACAGTGGGGCGATTTAAAAGTGATGCGGAATATAAACCTATTCACCACTAATTTTTCAATTAGCTTTTCAACTTTATGAGTTTTTTTAATAAAAAATTCATTATGTGAACGTGCAGCTTATTAAAAAAATTAGTTGAAAAGTTAGTTGGTTTGATAATTTAGTGAAGTTAATTTGTTGAAAAAAGATACCAGCTTTTTAGTTAATAATTTTAAATCGAGTTTAATTCGGTTTCAATATGTTATACATATGGATATATTGTACATTTGAGTGTGGCAGGATAAGATTGTCTTCGATCCATGGAGAAGAGTGATAAGATTTACTAGACCGTATTAGTGTTGTGTTATGGAATGGATTATATTCTTAACCCTGGTCTTAATAATTTGTATAGCGGGCCACTCAATTATATAATATCCTTGATTTTGGTTTCAAGCAATGCCTATAGTATATAGAAGCAATCATTTGACTACCCGTACGTACGTTTACAACTGCTTAATTATGATTATTGAAGGTTCTAAGAACGTAGAATAACTCCAACAAAAACAAATACTATTATGTATTGCCGTTCTAATTACGCATAAACTCATCATCATTTCAAGTTTAAAATGGACACCGTACCATTCCATAGTTAACTTTCACACCAAATATTGTCATGAAGTGTCAATTCTTTATCAAGAAGTGTCAATTCTATTGTATAAAATGTTAGTATTATGTATTGTTCTAACTGTCTATATATTATCTCAAATTATTCAAATATATTATAAAAAATTATATATTAAAAATAACCCACTAAAAATAAAAAAAATCCAATTAAAATCCAAATCAAATCAAAAACAAATAATCAATATTAAATCAATACAAACAACTCAAGGCTCCCATAATCAATATAAAATTACATTAATCCCAAATTAAACCTATATCCCAAAATCAAATTCAAACTACAATTTCATTTATTGAGGTAAAAGCCCCAAATCTCAGGTATGACCAAAATTATCAAACTTCACTAGTTTAGAATACTTCGACAAAGGCAAACTCTAGCTCCGAGCTCAATCCTTCCAAATCTAACCCTGCACAAATAATTTGAGTGGGGAGTTAGAACCTTTAGATCCGGCTTGTCTTGGATCAAGCCGGATGGGAGACTTTACTCGAGAGTGATTCTGAGTCAACTATGTATAATTGAAGTTATAAAGCTTATAGTAAGGTGGGAAGATCAAGTGAGCTTCCTCTTTACCTTGAGAAGTGTAGCTCTATTTATAGGGATTAATTCCCATTTAGGATTAGACCTCTTGGATTATGTTAATTGTAGGGTTAAGATCAAGCCAATAAAGCTTAATTAAGCCCATGGACCATAGGATTGTCATAACCCACATAGCTTTTGGGCCACAAGGCTAGATTAATCATTTTGTATGATCTTTGAGGGCATTGGCGTCCTCTTGTCTGAGAAGACATCCGAGGGTAGTGTTCCGGATCTGAACATCCGGAACTTATTGTGCCCTCCGCTACTGACGTGTTATTATTTGCCACAATTGGTTCTCTTTAGGTTCGGATAAGATTCATATGTGATTGAGGTTCGGACCTGTTTCCCTTCGGATGTAACATTTTTTGTCCGGATATCCTTGACACGGTATTCTCGTATGTGTTGGCCTAGCCTAACCTCGGATGGTCCTTAGCTCGGATCCTTGAGGCCTTATCCTTGAAGAACCGTGACGTCTTAGGATCTTTGCATATCAAATGTCCAGGATGCTTTGGCTCGTCCTAAACTCCAACAAACAATCACGACTTCAAGTATCTTGACTTCTTTATGAGTTACCGTACATAACTAAAATACCATATGCTTATAACTATATGAAGTTTAAGTTAGAATATCATTATATATCGAGGTGCTTTGGCTACTCTTGAAAATAAAGATAATCACTTTATGTGAAAACTTAAACCATATGAGATGCTTTGGCTCGTCTCATAGGCATAAGCATCACAACTTCGAGTATAGTTCTTTATTGGTAAATTAATATTTCTTTAATAGTATTATTTGATATGACTTAATCGATCATTTAAACTAAAGTAAGACATATAAGTCATGAAAATGATCACTTTGTATGCTTATTTCTCTAAAATATCTAAATGCATTCCCTTTTTTTAATTTGCAAGGTGATAAAAAGGAATCACATTAGCATATCATACATTAACAAATATTCATCTTTGTTAATGAAGTATAAAAATAATAGAATCATTCGGACTACCGCACATATAATTATGAAGTAAAGCATATAAGTCACTTTAGATAATGGTCATTCAACAAAAGATTAACATATAAATTGCTATATTATCACTAAACCACTCATACATACATGTACAGATGTACTAGTACTAACTACTAAGGAATAAAAGACCATAGCTAGCAAGCCTAAGTGCCTAACAGCACTAAACATTAAAAGGCAATGAACAAGCATAAGGGGCGGATTGGTATGGCACTTAAATGGTCATTTAGATGGGATTTTGGTGAAATTGTATTTAAAATGAAATTAAAATGGGATCTTTAAAATGTATTTTAGGTCAAATCAATATTCATCGAGCCAAAGGAAGCGATTTAAATGCTATGACAATCCGCCCCTAAATGAAAGCGAATAAGACCCATTTAATCAATCACTGCAACAATTTCCTCTCTCCTTTCTCTTTTTCAATTCCGTAACTTTCTTCACACTTTCCCATCTCTTTCTCAGATCCATCGAAAAAGACTGAGCTGATTGTCATAACATTTGAATTGGAACAGTGATTTGGCCTAAAATACACTTTAAATACCCAATTTCAATTCCATTCCAAACACAATTTCATCAAAATCTCATCCAAATGACGAGTGCCATGCCAATCAGCCCCTGAGAGACCGAATCTAGTCTCATTAAGAGGAAGAAGGTTGATTCAGTGTCAAGGTAATTTATCAAATCAAACTCATCCAAATCTGTAGGCTAAAGATGAACCGGTAACCTAATCGGTTCGTTGTAGGTGAGTTCATAATCTGGAATTTTGATTTCTTCTTCTCCCTTAATGATTCTGGATTTGAAGAATTTAGGATTTGCAAAACTTTATCATCAAACTAAATTTCGATTTTCTTTAGTTGATAGAGATTTGAACATAATTTGAATATCGATTTTATTTGGTAAACTTGAATTTCTTCTTTCTAATGTCTTACAAAACCATATGGAAAAGAACTTTATATCTGAAATTTGAATCGAAAAACTTGAGTCCTTGACATATGAAGCTCGAGATCAGAATTGAGGGATTAAGTTCAGATTCGAAATCAAATCCGAAAATAAGTCGAGAATTTTAAGATTATGTATTTCAACTTCTTTAGTAAATAATCTGAATGGATTTATATATGAATTCGAATCTGAGTTTACTGAAGGAAGAATCAAGTAGAATCTTAATTTTGGGACTGACTAAGGAAGAACGCACAGAACCAGAGAAGACAAAAGAACGGAAACAACCATGCTTAGCACAAAACTGAAATGAGCAGGAAGCAAGAACCTGCTCTGATACCAAATATAAGTAAAGCTCTAAAATTAGGACCTGCATCTAAACATGTTTCAAGTTTTGCTTATACTTGATCCGGTGAATGTGCTCATAATACTTGCAAAACAAACACCACAAGAGTAGTGGTGGAATATGGGTTTTCTGAAACTGTATCGGTGGTTGTAATGATTTTAAGGCTAGGACAGAACCCATATTTTTAGTTAGACTAGGACGTTTTCATCCATCAGGGTTGATTCCTAATTAGTAAGAATAATTTACGTGAATTCTAATATGAATAAATTACTAGATAATTAAATTAAATAATATAAAATTCTAGTACTTATGACTCCCACTATTGGAGACTATGAAAATGATATTTAAAACATCAAACATATAGTGGAGACAATCATTAAATTGATGAATCAAACAAGCACCATAAAGTTACTAAGTACATCAACTAACTGAGGTGAAGAAGAAGAAAATCTTTGGCGTTTCAATCCGTTTCACTAAAATCGGATGGAAGGAAGAAGAAAAAAGTGATCCAGAAATTTCATAATTCAAGTTGTTATCTTATAGATTAGATCGGATCAAACAAATCCGTAGATGTAGATTAACGGATCCGGATCACCTGCAACTGCAAGGCTACAACCCTGTATTTTTCCCAATAATATTAGAACACATTTTGTTTGTGTAAATAAATAGATGTAAAGGCATAAGCGTGCAATATCCACATGATTCTGAGTAAGTAAGTTTAAAACATGCAAGTTCTCTGATTGAAACCAAACGAACACATTACGGCCTGTTTAGCAATTAACAAAACTAGCTGAAAATATAGTCAGTTAGCTAAAAGGTTAGTTGGTAGCTGAATAATTAACTAGTAGCTGGTTAGGTAGCTTTTTTTATCAATAAGCTAACTTAGTTAGCTTAAACCAGCTTGTTTGAAAAGTTGTACGTCATCTAACGAGCTTGTTTAAAAAAAAATTATTGAACTGAAAACGTCGTGGTAAATAGAGCATACATGGAGGCCAAAAACAGAACTCTGTTCAAACTATAGCTTCCATGCACAATGCTTGAAAGAATCAAAGAATCAACAGTACTCTAGTACTACAAGAACTAGAAATGGCAGCCACAGCATAGATAGAAGACACAAAGTGTCGAAACCAGAACAATAGCTTCAGCAACGTAAACGATCTTGAAAATAACATCGTCCACCACCACCCATAGCTTCAAATCGAGCTGTTTCGTCTTCAAGGATGATAACCTCCACGGCTTCCACCCCTTTATCATCGCTCCTTTCATCGACCAGATTCTCTTCGCCATCTCTAAGACTCTAGCTACACTTTCCTGATAGATGCCCCTTCTTCTCAGACTATGTCTGTGTCTACTTGAGTGTTATTGTCAGAGACAGTTCTGCTAACTATATATACTACTTCAGAAATATGCCATATGCATTGTGTATTTCACAGTTGGAATGTTCATTAATCATTACTGACTGGCCTAAGTATATATGCTTGACAGCTTCTTCCTAATCATGAACTTAATGCTAATAAAGACAATTGATTTTCATTTCATTATTATATCACTAAAAATGAAACTACAAGAAAAGAAACCAACTTTTTCACAATCAAGTCCAACGGTCTGATAATTTCACTGTTTAGAACTTTCTCAACGGCTAGTGAAAGGAGACAATTAAGTAAAGTAAAGGCAATTATTCTAACAGTTGTGCAAATAAGAGTATATTGTTCCAACTGTTCTTGACCTTCCTGTACCTACTTTATAACTAGGACATAAAGACACAAAATGATAGCAAGACAGTATCAACCCAACCAGGAATTTGTCCACGGTTGCTGGACGACGCATAGGTCGTATAGTCAAGGTTCTTGAAGATGTAAAAGAGAAGGAGATTGTCAAATAATAACTTATGTATAGTGGAACAGATATATTGTACCTAAGGTTATACACTGACAGCTTCAAGCTTGGATGTACAAAACCAGTATGCCTGTTCTTACTACCTAATCATTTTCCTACAACTCATATACAACCTTTGTATCAATTCTAAACAGTTGTATAATTCTAGTCCTTTTTCCCAGCCAAAATCATCGAAATCTGGAGACCCCGACTGAAAGCTTGATTAAACAGCAGCCTAGTTTGGAATTCTGAAACAAACGGGAACCAAGACAGCACGACAACAGGCATGAATATCGCGAGCCCCATTATGGCTTCATATGCTCTCGACAGCTCCATGACTGAATCCCATATTCCAAGTCCCATGCCTTTTAAACAAGGCTTGCATGCTTGACCAATCTGTGATCACAACAGAAGTATTGAATTGAGAAGGAAAGCAAGACCATAATTGAACATATGCTAAAGATTTATTTGCAGGACATGTGAAATACATAGCAGATTATTATTTTTACTTACCAGAGTAAGGGCCCATCCTGTAGGGATGAAGGCCAGGATACTAGCAAATATATCAGTTACAGCAAGGTCACAGACAACGAATAGTACTGTCATGACAGATACAAATCCGAGGAACAATAGTGCTTTCAAGATCCGGAACATAAGCTGGAAGTCTGTGCCAAATTTCCTTCTGCCCATTGAAACCATCTGTTGTAGAAAGCAAGTTGTGAAAAAGAAATTTTAGAACAGATGAACCCAAGAACAAGAAGTGTGCCTGGAGGGGACTTGGATTAGAAAATGGCACACGGTAGCATCTTAACATCTCGAACAACAGAGTGGATATGATGATATGCAACATCAATATTACTCTAGAGAGAATGGGCAAAGATTTAGAAAATCAAAATTCTATAATAAGATGATTATTCATGCTGTTGAACAAACTTTTTCAGCTTCAAAAAAACAAAGCATACCTTTAAGACCACAAGAACAGTTACCATGACAAACCACGACAAGCCATAAACCTGATTTAAAGAAAAATTGATGAGAACGTAAAGAGAAGGTGGCAAAATAAAAGAATGATACATAAAGTGCAGTAGTCTCTACCAATATATCCTTGTTTCCTTGAGATATCCTTAGCTGATAGACGATGCCATATTGGTAAATGAAAAAACGGATTGAAAGGATAATCTCAAGAATTCTGCCCCTTATATTTGTGTATTCCAAGTGTTCCTGTTCTCCATTCCACCAGGATTCCCAGCTTTTATCAGTCGAAATACCGATGCCTCCACGGTTTCCCATCCACCTCTTCCAATCTGTCCAATCATCCACTATTTTTTGCCACTCAAATCCAGATGGATTGAAAACAAAAGGAGCAAACAACCAGGAAGCAACGAGAAACCACATCGAGAAAGTGATGAAGAAGTACAACGACGAACTTCGATAAGATTCCCCGTAGACCTCGTAAATAATCAACAATAATAAAAGCTCTAGCCCTTTCACAAAGTGACTCCGAGAATATAATCTGTAGTTCTCAGAAAACTTGGCGTGAAAAACGACAAAACCACGACCAGTAGCTCGGTATTTCGAACCTCCATGCAAAATCGTTCTACCATAGTAATGGGTTTTTGTTCCTAGCTGAAATGTGAAAAACACAGATGCCAGCTGCAACTGCATAATAATAAAATCACCTATGGCACTGCGAAAGCCTCTTTCCAGGCCAATTTCCATTACCATGGGTAGCACCAGTAACAATCCGAGCTGAAAAAAAGACTGGGTAGCTAATGCCTCCTCAAGAGCTGTACTCTCTAGAATAGATGGATCATCTAGTATACGCCTTTCTAAGCCACTCAAGACCATATATAATCGCCCATACAAGAAGAAATAGACTGTAAGCACCGTAACCTGAAAGAAATGAATAGTCAATCTCTGATTTGACGAGACCATATCTAATAGTTCCAAATAAGTGTAAAGTTCAACAAACTGGTAGAATTCAACATTAAATTACAGATCCAGGAAACTAGATGCACTATATCTAATATAGTTCCTAATTTAAATGAACATTTACAAACATGTAACGGTCATTATTAGAATGTAAATATGTGACCAAATTATGTACCAGACAGTCTGCTCTAGTGCTGTTCCTGTAAATGAAATTACTAGCATTTATTCATCCAATATGTGTGTTGATTCTTATGGGAACTATTAAACAGTGACACGAATAACACTAAAACCACATATACACCATTGACACATTCTTTATAATTCAGGGAATTATATTATATTATATTAGTTCTTAGCAAAGAAATACTATAAACCATATCTAACAATTGAGAAGGCAAAATATCTCATGTTAGTAAACGAATAACTTCACATACCATGCTATTAAAGTAAAATCCAACAGTAGTGAAATAGAAGGACAACATCCTGTAGAAATCAAATCTACGCCCAAGTCGATAGACATCTCGGCTAAGTGTCTGCTCGCCATTGCCATTTGCAACTTTTGCTTCAAAAAGAGATATCTGATTCATGCCAACATCTCGTCCTTTTCCTACTTGGATGTATTCGTGATGTGTTACATATCCCCCTCGTAACGTTGAATTATAACCTGACAAAGGTTACCCAAATCAGAGATCAAAAGGAAAACATGAAGGGTTACCCGGGGAGTGCTTTAAAAAAGCTTTTACCAGAAAATATGTCTTCACTCAAGTTGATAATTTTTGAAGCTTTGCTTATGCCCCCTCTGGTCAAATGAAAGAGTCTGTCAAAGATATCTGGATGCCCGTAGTGGAACCTTACCCTGTGGAACAAAGTAATAAAGAAAAAAAAAAGTCAAGTTTTCTATTTCAGAGCATCTGGATAACAGTGTGGTCAAGCTACCAAGACATACATTACCAACCAATAAATATGAAAGATGGAAGTAGTGAATCACACAGCTAAGACAATTTACTAAAACAAATCCCTATATTATTTGTTATAAGTAGCTGCACAACAGAAAAGCTCGGATTAACTGTGCAAAGTGCTGCATAAGCGACAACAGAATGTATTTTCAGTAGATACTGATTTTCCCACAATGGTCCAGATAATTAAATTTCCATGCACTACATAGAGACAAGAAGTACTTTATAAACTGGTAGTGACATATACTGAAGTGTATAATATGGTAACACCAACAGACTACAACAATCTATATCAATGAGAGAAGTGTATGCAATCTTTCTATGGTAAATCTGTAAAACCAAGGACACGGTAGATATTTCAAGGCTTACAATTTAAAAATGAGAAGATGATTCACACATTAAAATGACAATTAATCCATTGCTTAAATGAGTATACCCTGCACCTAATAATATAATTTGCACAAGTACAAAAGATATGCCCATTCAGGAAGCATATTAGATGTTTGGACAGCATTTATTTTCCACAATTGTCACTACTTGGGTAAATTTTTGGGTCATTTAATTGATATCTTCGCTTAACAAATTAACAAAGCATCTGAACCATCATCCTCAATTGATGCATGGATAAATGGTGTCTATGAGATCAGGATAGTCATGGTACTGAGAATTGTGGAGATTAGTGCCTCACTAATTGAACATGAAGTGTGATCGGCATAAGTTTTCACTAGAGCTGATTAAAGCCTCAACCCACCAATGGCGAAGAAGAATCAATTACACCAATTGAACAGGTGAGACCAGGAACCTGTTGGGAGTTAAGTATTTCTGGATTGGAAAGAACTGAGAGCTCAGAGATAAAATGCTACTAAAAATGAGCCCTACTCGTACACCATTGGTACAATATAAAAACTTAATCCAAATAATCTTGCAACATTAAAGCTTCACCAGAATATGTAAATATACTGCAGCTCCTAACACAAGATAAGATTACAGTACAACCATAAAATTTGAGTAAAACTCTATAGCAGGTCATTTCGTAAAATAAAGGTTACCTCAAAGGGTTAGCCAAAATTCTTTGCCCGATTGTCACAAAACTTGTTTCTTGATTGGACATGAACCACGCAAGTGAAGAAACACTGCAATAGTGCAGTGAGAGAGAAAAGTAAGCACATGATATACAATTTCATCTAGACAATGTTATTCCAGCACCGGCAAACATATTTGTCAAATACTAACCTTCCGGTAAAAATATGCTCCCTTAACCCCAATATTGTTGGCATTCGTTGTCCGTGATGAGTTTTTAAAAACTCTTCTAGCACATTGCGCATCTTGAAAGCTTCCTCAAAATAATTGTCCTGCAGAAAGAAAGAAGAAAAGAATGCATAAAGTGGCTAATGCTTGACCTAGGTACCAGTAAAGTATAAATTTAATTATTTCTTCTTTCTTGGGAAAAGGTGCAGGTCTGAAAGACAAACTAAAAGAACTTTGCCAACCTGATTCATGTCTATGGTTTGTAAAGCTTCTCCACGGGTAAAGATCATGGCATGATTTTGATTCTCAGGTTTCCCTTCACCAACTACTGTTGGGGACCCTGGAAGCTTGATACGATATATTTCCTGAAATTGCAGTATATAGAAATATCACTTAGAACAATGATACACTAGAAAAGAGGACGTTACGATAGAAACAGATGACAATCATATAAACTTTAATGCAAAATTTGCAATGTTACAGGTGATCCGTATCCATTATTGCTAATTACGAACCTCATCCAACTTGTCACCTCCCTTGACCAAGACAGAATAATAAACCTTCTCAGATTTTCCATTAATAGTCTCCTCCCTTTCATCTATATAAGCAACACGTAGGGATGGATACCTTGAAAATTCATTGCCATTAGTTGCTCTGTCAATAACCTGATCAATCATACAATAGTATTTATCTTGATGGTGCAACTTACGTCAACATGAGGTTCAGGATATTGAGATAACAACTCCTGTCTCTCGGATCACTGGATTTTTTTTGTGCACCATAAACCTGACACGATACAACATAGGTGAACTTTAGGTCTGCCAAGGCTTGTGCTCGTTCCTTGAGAACTCTGTAGTTGCTGTGATTTATATCAATGGCCCGATAACCACCAAAAATAGCTGCAGAATAAACACGAGGAAAAAATAATTCAGTATGTGGCTTCATAAAGAGAACTAGAATTTTCATTGGCTTTTGGACAGAATTGACTATATTAATATTGATGTTTTGAAAAAAGATAATGATAAGCATTGACCAACCGTGATCATCAGCAAAGTCTAAAAAGCATTGCAGTTCCAAGGCCTCCCTGTAGTACATCATCCCTCTTACTGGAGGTCCAGCAAAAAGAATCATTAATACAGTGAAAGGATGCAGGTCTCAGAAAACAAGAACTAGCATGTGATTCTTGTCTCACCTGTACGGGCAAGCGTCTGACCTCTGTAAGATACCCATTGACGGACCAGCTCTGACCTTTCTTTCTTGGCAAAATCAAGTTTGGGATCTTTTATGCGCTCCTCAAAATTTCTCCATTCATCTAGGCAAGTATTAGAACAAGAGTTATTTATCTTTTGTGATGTCAATCTGCTAAAGGTAAAATAGAGGTATTTATCTCTTAAGTTATTTAAACCTCACCAGGATATATTTTCTGAAGGTAAAATAGAATTGTTATGCCATCCTCATTCTCCTTGTTAAGTTCATCAGTTGAATAAAGAACATCTTCTCGATAGTACGGTGTCAAAACACTGTAACGGGAAGTGAGATATCTTTATAAGAAATGCTAGAGTGCAATATATGTATCTGAGGTTGAGGATAAATGATGTCATATGATGGAAACTAAACATGTCATTTCACAGTGGTACTAGAAGAGAAACATGGAACAATATTCTAACTTGTAAGTACAAATTTTCGGTTCTTTTTAAATGCAAAGTTATAGTTACATCCGCCACATGAATGCAAAGTTAAAGTTCTTATTACAGTTGCATCCATATATAAGTAAGATTTATCCCCAAACCTCAAAGTGTACTGAATTACGTATACACCATATATAATATTTGAGTCAGAAAAGCAGCATTTGGTAAAAACTTATGATGGGAACTGACCTAAAAGACAGCATGTTACGAACTTTTGGGGCACTAGGCATGATCATAAATAAAGAGTTAGCAAAGAAAGTAATGCGTCGGCGAGCTTCTAGATTCATTGGCACATTGATTGCTGATTCTTTTACAGTCAAGAGTAAATGAAGCCTGACAACCTGCATAAACAAGTACGGGACAAATGGAAGGCCCAATATGAGTGAAGTTAGATAAGCATCAAGTGAATGAGATGAGAAAGTAAAACCTTGAGTGCCTGTACCTTTTCCATCCAGGACCTGCTTTGTGACAGATCAATGTTTATTCTTTCAAACCTTTGCTCTCTTTTGTCATCTTGATGGAAAGTGTGAGCTTCTACCAAAACTCTACAGTGAAAATCAACGAGTAGATCTTAATATGCTGTAAGCAATACTCGATAGTCAGCAACATTTTGAAAGACTTACTCGTGACCATTAATCATTACATCTTGAATTATAATCTCTACTATGTCCTGAAGTGTGTTTATGATCTGAGATCTATACAATCCAGGATCAGTATAATCAGCCGTCTGCCATCAAATGAAAGGATCTATGTTAACTCAGAGGTAGCATTCAAGACTCAAATGGAATGGCAAATCAAGATAGATTTTTTAAGGATTGCAATAGATTGAACTTACAAGAAGATTCAGGAACCTATCCAACCTATCACTCAATAGAGGTAGGCCGCTCATCTTAAATTGCCTCAGAAATTTCCGCCCATATATGCTGCTCTCTACTTTATTACATATTTGCAAAATAATTCTGGAATGGGGAAATCAAGTAGTAACCTCAGAAGGAAGCATGAAAAATGCAAGAATTTCTTATTTTGTCATAATAGTTGTACATAAAGGTAAGCTAACTGACATCACTTACTCCTGATCCACCTTATCTAATAGAAGACCAAGAAGCACGTCCCTCAGTGTCTCATAGCATTCAATTATTGCAAAATACATGAAATCATCATTCTTAATTTTCCTGAAGAGATCAGCATCTTCATTCTCCTTGAAATCTTTTGCCATGTCAATCGCTATTGGAATCTAATGTTAATTATAAGATAATATGTCAACACCAGATGTGCGTTATTCTATATAAGAAGTGAAACTGGAGAAAATTCTACCTTACTAGCGAGCAGGAAAGGAGGCCACTGGACAACAGATACATCACTTGATGAATATGGCACAAGAAGCAAATTTTTCTCCCTGGAAGGTTAATCAGATACAAGCATGATAAGGTATACCATGTTTAGTAAAAGATTTTCAGCACTGATTACAGCTGGAATAATTATCACCCTTGAATGTCAGAAAGAGAAAAATAACAACCTATGACTGATGAGATCCTCATTTCTGAGAGATAATATGAACTCATTCCACATTTGAGAGAACTTTGCAATGTTGATCCTCTCCAGTGTGCCCTCCTGCAACAGCATTTCCAAATTAGAATTTAAGATACAATCATGGTGGAAATATGTATGTGAATGTGCTTGTTACTAACTATAACACATTGCCAGAGACAGAAGAGTTCATGGTGTATTCCAGTGCCTCAAAGGATAAAACAGTACAGTTAACCAAAATACAATACCTGATGATGCCTTCTGATATCGTCCTTCGAATATGGAACTAAACGCTTACTGAAAGCTGATGGAATAGAATCAAATCTTGCCCTTAACATGCCAAGGGTCCTTATCTACAATAGATAAAAAGGAATTACAAGAGGGGGCAATTTGACACCAAGATTCCACATCATGTTTCACTTGGAGTGGACAATTTTGGAAGTTGTTTAATCACTGTGTGACGATGACTCGGAGGGACTGACCTCTCCAAGATGGCTGAAAGCTCCATAAATTCCACCAATGACAGTTGAAAATATAGCATACCAAATTTGTGTGTCCGTGAAATACACCTAGATAAAAAAAATTTAAAAACAAACCTTTTGTTGGACTTGAGAAGACATAATAGCCAAAAGTGATAACAGGTAGTCAATTCTTGCTTACCAGAACAACAGGAGCCCATATGGCAATAACAACACCTATATTGTTATTTGCTGCAGGATGCGCACATACAAATTTTGATTAGTACGTTGACATCAAAATTTAAAAAAATAAATAATAATAATAATAATAATAATAATAATAATAATAATAATAATAATAATAATAGGAGAGAAATTAATTATAGATTTGACAGTACCATTGGGGAAGAATTCGTGCCAATCATAGCTACTGACTTTAAGATTCATGATCGTCCTTGTTGGGCCAATTAATGGCAATATCTAAGTAAGAAAGAGCAATTAAACAAAAAATGTTTCAGATAACTGAACTCTTTTGTGTGAGTAGATTGCCCACTGAATGTGCAAAAGAAAGTCGATTATTATTATTCTAGCAGGGGTAAGTCATTCTGATTTTTCACAATACATAGTTTGTTGGACAATTTATATTTCTGCTCATTTATGTCAGTGCATGTTGTATGCATTCTCCATTGTAGACTATTCTGAAATATTATTTTCACTCACTGTTATATATATACCATATATTATAACTGGATGGAACAACTAAAACAGTGGTGTAATGCCTTCTGTTTTAACAGTTGAGTAGAGCCAAAGGTCTCAAACATGATAATAAGCGCATCCCTGATAGGAAAAATTACCTCAACATAATAGCTGAATGCTAGCTTGCTTATGATCAGGGTGATCCAAAAAAGAGTGTATCTGCAGATTAAAAAATTGACTGTCAAATGTGTGTAGAACTAGGAGTCTATGAGCTATCTAGAATTTCTGAAGGTAAATTGTATGCGCTCATGTGGCAAGCATCGCTGGGGTTAATTTCAACCAGTTATCCGAAGCATGCATGTTAACTTCAAAGTGACTCTTTGTTTTAATGTAAACTTCTGAGCTGTCCTCATAAAATATGTAGATAAAGAAGAATTTTGAATGTCAAAGTGGAGCTGCTTATTGTTATCCATTCTATCTATATCAAAGTTGATTTTGATTCTTTCATCCTTTTTTGTTATCCACAAATACCCTTATCACTCCATTAATTAGTACATGGCTTCTAACTACTTTTAACCCATATAAACTATTTCCCAAATGTTGGTTTTTCTAAGACAGACTTTATCTTCTAGCAGTTTTTACCATTTCTACAGAAATGAACCCTGCTTTCAGGTTGTTCAAAATAGGTTTCACTTACAACTAACAAACTTATTAACAACCCCTGTTAACACCAAGTATCAAGATTCACATGTTTCTAATTCTAAGCAGGTATGTTTGGTTCACATGGGTAATTTTGCTGTAAGAGAATCAAAAGAAGATAAAAAAGGAACTAATATACAACCAGAGAGAATAATTTAGCCTTGTAGATTACATGACAATCTATGTATTATTTAGGTATGAGCTAAAAAATGACAAGAGATTCTTACTTTAAAAGGGTCATTGTGTCTTCATGCATGCCTCTTCCTATGTATAGTTTTGGCTGCAACCCGGATGCACCCGTTAATAATAAAGTATCTAAAATTAAATTGAATAGGAGCATAGACCACGAAATTTACCTGAGCCCACCACATAAGTATAATAATCACATGCCAGTTTGAACGTTCCATCGACCTCCTTACGAAAGGGAACAAAAACAGCAAGACCGCTAACATGTTTGGTATCAAATAAATTGCAATACAGTAGTAATACAATGACTGGCCCTGCCAATCTGCTCCCAAACTATTAAAGAATCTTATGACCCCACTCGGATTTTCAACAGATCTGGAATATGCAATAGGCATGACCACAAGCCAAAATGCAGCAATCGCAAATTTTAGGAGGTAACGGAGTATCTGGGTGAATTTTAGGCTTCCCCAGGCATTTAAGCTTAGGACCAGATCAAGGACAGCTGCAAAAGAATCAAACGTTGTTGGAGTCTGCCACTAATACGTTATAAAGTACAGGGTCTTAGTTTGACAGGCAGTGAGACAGGGCAATGGTACCTCGCAGAAAATTCAGAATGGCAGCTGTGATGAAAATGCTTAATACACTCCGAACTACGTCATCATCGAAAAGAAGGTTTGAGTACACTTGTTGGTGCCATCCAATGATAATCATTGCCTGGAAACCGTTGAGAAATAGATTGAAATGAAGAAGTAACAGAGTAGTTTTGAAGATAAGCATGCGAGATTATTTGATCTATAAGGTACCTGGAGAGCTAATATAAAAAAGATCCACATTCTGTCAAAACTCCTGTAGAGGTGCCAAAACGTACGCACTTCAACAAAATTTGTCTTGGGTTTTCTTTTTCCAACAGGCTGCTTGTTTCCCTGTGAAGAAATAAGTATTATAGCTTAACTAAATCATCTAAAGGTAAGAGTAATGTATCAGCAGCATCAGCATGCAAAATAAACTCTTTCCTGAACCTAGCATATGAAAGTTCTTACACCTTGTGGCATAAGATTTAAACCCAGGAGGTCCTCAAAGATCTAGCTATAGAATACATTGATAAATGACAACGACTGAAAAGAAATGCAAGGAACACCGTCGCTCATGAATGAAGCTAACTTCCCAAGAGAAGCGCCGAATTTCACCATAATGGCATCATAGATTGTCAAGTTACTTTTCGCAGACCATCTTTACTTTCGATTATTACAGTTGTACCTGGCTAATATCAGCAAATAATAGTATGGTACATTTTTCTCTAAACCTAATTATAAGACCATAATCGCTGCATATAATGACTGGATCCACCTAACCGCATTATCCCATTAATGACGTTTCTTTAACTCCTTGCACATATAATACCCTTGAAATTGCAATACTACAAGAAAACTCTTGATTAAGTCAACAATTTTGTGAGACCGTAGCCATGCAAAGACAGGATATATCTGAAATCCTAAAACAAAATGTAATGACTAGCCTAACCATAGTAAACCATGCAAGGAAAATTAGCAAGATGTATTGTTTCAAGGTTTTAATTGCACTGGCATTCAGTGAAACTTTTCCAACTTTTCTGTTAGTATAAAGAAGATTAGAGAACTTCTTATCATTGCACATAATTAATTGCATGCAAACAAAACAACATGCCTTATTTGCTGGCTTGATCACTTCTGAATGCACAAAAAAATCTGCTTTACGATCCATTGGCCACCCCAACTTAAAACATTTTTTTGTCCTTCGAACAAAGGAAAAGGCAAGTCAAGGAAAAGCAGGAGGATAGAAGAAAAAAGATCATATAGGTGTGGATGTGTGGATATATCGATTGAATTTTGATAAACACTGGAATTACCAAAAGTATTCATTGAGATCATCATAGTTCCTCCATGCTGAATGGCTTGCTTTCCCACCCTTATTTCTCCTGGATTCCTTCAGGAATCAAGATGATTAAATTAGGTATCAGAAACTAAATAACTGGGCATATAGCAGTCAATGGACTTACCTTTAGCAGGACGTCATATATCGGTGTCACAACATCCCTTAGAAATGCCTCCTCATCTTGAACTGCTATTTGATATGTATCTCCAATGACATGTTGGACATTACCAAACAAAGTTCCATATAGAATATTTGCCATCTAGTATTTGAAAAATACAAAGTGTTACATTGTGCATGATGACACGGTTTACCATATAAATAATTATTTACATGAAAATAAAGTATTCATGTCGTTTGTTTAGACAAGGTTTAAGTAATATTTAAAGACGCAATGGTTGGTAACTCTTATTGCCTTGATACAAGAACTTCTGCTTAGGTACTCAACAAAATTATATACAAATTATTCTGTGTAAAACATTAATAAAAAATTCCTCTGCTCACAAATGATGATCTGTCGAGCTCATGCCTCTCACCAAGTCGTTATAAGAAGAATAAGGATAATGTACAAGAGCATTATAAGACACTTCACAGAGAAAAGACATAAAATCCTTAGGTTTGAAACCGGGTTTCTTGCTAGAGCATTGAACCAGGAAAATAGAAATTTGATTCAGAATAGTATATGCTTACTACTATTAGTCTCCTTAATAATAAAAACTAAGTTAAACTTAGGACCTCTAGTTATCTAGCCAAGAGATACTAATTACAGGTTTTATGCGATTTTGATTTCTTGATTGACATAGCTGATTGCTCTTGATTGTGAGCTTCTGCATTTAGCTCTAGGGCCATGTAACTGATAATGGCAGCTACTAAAGGATAGAGCATATTACAAGACTAAAAGTACTCTAGCAGTTGAACTTTCCGTTTTTGCTTTGATCAGTACATTTAACAATAATATAATCAATAGCATATTGTGAAACATGTCATGGAAAGCAACATACACAGTGAAAAATGTAGCATATGCATTCTGGCATAAAGCGGATGTTTGAAGCTTCACCCCATATAAGGAGATAAAGTGCGATGTAAAGGAGCTCTGATTGTTGTTTCCTGTCACCCGAAGGAGGATACCTTCAAGCAGACAAAAAAGAGAGGAGTTATGATCTCAGGGAAATGTGATGAGTTGATCTGGATAGTTCAGTAATAATATAGCAACTAAGTGTTTAACTTACCTCATATTGGGCGTGCAGTGCAAGTATTTGCACCATGATTGGTAATTTTTGAAAATTTTGTTCGTCAACTGTTGAATGGTATGATTATCTAACTGCAGTGACACTCACGACAATATGAAATGTATATCAGAAAGTAAGAAATAAGTGGTCCTCTTAAAAAGCTATGAGCATAAAGCCATACATGAATTGTGTTCCCCTAATTGTCATAGCAGAAAAGGATATGCTTACTTGCTCAAAATCCTGAAGATTCTTGTTCCTTATATCCATATTTGCAAGAAGCAATATCAAGTGCTCCCGCTGATTAGCTACATTTCCTTTCTTCACCAATTAAATGAAACAAAAATATGTCACCGCAGTTGACCAATTATCTATTTAAGTATCAAATCTTTTGGAATGATAAAAGCATCAAGTATTGACATTGCATGCAAATAAGATTTGGAATTTTAAATTACTAAAGAATGAAAATAATAATTAAATAGTTTCAGCATCTGCAGAAAGTTGAGCGATCCGCACACAATACACTAGAATGGCTCGAAAAACTTGTGGTTGACCCTAAATAAAGGTCATCAGTACCGTATTAGCCTTTTCAATTAGAATACTCTTCAGTAACAGTAAGTTTCAAGTTTTTCCAAATCCTTGTTCTTGTTTATAGTATTGGATCCAAATGACTATAAGAATCATTAGTCTCGTTCTTAAATAAATAAGAACTACGACGAATAAAAAATGCTTCATAACAATTCAGGTTAGAACGAGACCTTGCCAATAGGTCTATTTTCCTATTTATCTGTCCTATATATTTATTATTTTTGTTTTGTGTGGGTTGATCCTTAGTTCCTCCCTATAATCAATCTCACATACTTGGTTGTTCCTAACATTGCAAACTCTCTACACATAGGGAGAACTTATACTAGTGTGGAGCCTTATTTTTATACTCAATCCAGTCCTAACCCAAAATGTTTAGCAAAGCGGCAAAGGTCAAAACTGATGATACTACACTTAGCACTCTCAAGTTATGCAAATTTTAGTAAAATTAAATTAGGGACAAACCATGATGCTATAATCATTTACATTTAAGCCCTAAAATTCAAAAATTCTCAAATACAAGTATGAGTTAGACAGTATTAGTATAATTCTAACTTAAAGCTACCAACGGATGTAAATTAGGGGAATGCATGAGGCACTTGGTGTGGGGGTGATATAGTTGTTCCTAATAAGTAAGGTGAAGGTTGTTGGTTGTTAATGATATGGTTATTTACAAGGTGCAACTGAACGTTACATCTAATTGCCGCGAATTTATATAGTACCTGGAAACCAAACAGCAAAGCAAGCCACTCAAGTATATCATTGAATGATCTCTCAGTTTCTCCAGTCGTTTGAAGGATGGGAAGATTATCAAGGTTACGAATAGCACGAAGGGCTGCTTTAATCTGATAAAAAGAAGAAAAAACAAAATAACAAAGATAAACTATCGAGAAGGCAAGAGGCAGTAGCAAGATAAAGACTCACTAGCATATCATAATTACCTCGGGGAGTTCCATGATTGCAGGTTTTACACCACGAGCTTTCAAAGGCAGTAGGTTGTAATGCCTGTACTGCTCTTTTTTATCCTCAACATCTTCAGCGTATCTTTGTGTCTGCATTTATAATATCAAGTCAGTCCAAAAGTTGTAATAAACATAGGTATTAGAACAAAAATCTAGAATTCCACGTACAGCAGGAAAAAAATAAACCAAACCTCATTGTCAACTTTTGATGGTGGAACTACGGTCCTCAGTACATCATACAACACAGTAGCTATCTGATAAATCTTTGCCATTTGCTCCCTTCATAGAACATACAAAAGTTAAGCTAATATGAATTTCACTATTCCAAAATTATCTAGACAAAAGTAGTGCTCCAGTAAAGCCTCACGGTCTTTTTGTATATTGTCCTTCTCTTATATTTTTCTCATAAAACAGCTGATAGTATCTCTGAATTTCTCGAGGATCATTTTTTTCCAGAATTGGTTTTGTCTCTTCTTCTTCCTGCAACAATCAAAATTTAAAGAGGGCCAAGGCACTTAGTAATTATCAAATAAGAATCGAACTAAAACCAAGATTGCAAATTTTACCTTTTCAAGTCTATGCAGCAAATAGGTTTTGAATTGACGAACACTACGTCCACTTGATGTGGGATCCATACGGTGTGCTTTCTCGAAAGCATGGAAGCGGCCTAACGCACAGAAAAAAAAGTGAAAATAAAGTGACAAGAAAAAAGAGGCAATTACAAATTAACACAACAAAATGGGGGTCGACATGCAAACTGCAGATCAATACAGTTGGGTTTCTTTACATTTAAATTACATCTAGTCTATATAGAATGAGATGCATTACTTTTAACTCTTACTCCAAGTTATGAACCTTCTTATGACTACCATGTCTCATTTCAACCTCTGCAAGTGCGAATCAAATAAAATTAAACCTAAAATAAATAAATAAATGATATTTCAGAATATCCTCTTTCAGAATGCCATCCCACTTATGGCATTTGAATGATGAACAACATGCCAGTGAATGAACTTGAGGCAACAAATTGACTTAAAACAGAAGCTCCCTTCTTTTCCCAGAACAATAGACGGTCCGTAGTAAATACCTAAGTACTCTTTAATTGAGACACAACTCCACGCTACAGAAGCCCCATATGCAATTGTAAGTTGTAACTGTAAGTTTCTCGTTGTGAAATAGTGCATATGCAGCAATATGACAAGGACCTTTTAGGCTATCTAAGGAAGCCTTATATATTTATCAAGAGGAGCAACAGAAGCCTGAATTTTTTTTTACTATAGCATATAGTGTAACTACTTGCTACCACCATATACCTCAACACAAACCAGAATCCCAGAATCTTGATACTAGCAAACTAAAAAGAAAACCAATTAAATTTCTTTCGCAAGGCACCCCTACTATCCAGCCACCATTAGGACTTGGACATAGTATACTACGCGCGCACACACTTAACAAATGGATAAAATAATAATCCTACGTCCGGCATGATCAAGAATAGTTACGACTAACGCGAAGCTGCACGTGTTCTTACATAAATAAGCAACTCTGGGATTCTCTCTCTCAACTTCATTCGCCACACGAAGAATAGGAGCAACAGACTCCAGAGAAGAAGGCACCAGCTCACTATCAACTGCATCGTTCTCATCGGTAGGATCCAACATAGTAGGCATCCTACTAACCCTTCTGGACAGAGACCTGGGTGGACCAACGACATCCTTGGTCCCACTTGAACTCGCCATGGTCGTCGTCTTCTTCTGTGAGTAATTTTATCAAACAGAAAGTGGGCAAGCATTTTGCGGGTGTATAAATACGAATGCAAAAAGATACTTGGGGAAAAAAAAGGTGGATACAGGTTGCTTTTGGTTGCTTTGTTTAAAGGGTTTCTCTGGGAAGAAGTAAAGAATTGTGGATTAGTGATGGATTTGAGAAATATTTGAATTTGACTGTTGATCTTGCTTTTAATCAGTGCTTTTGCTACTGATTGCTGGTAAAATCAGGGGAAATTGGAGGAAAGCAAATGGGGTCAGATTGCTTTTTGGTACTTTACTGACACATCATGAACGCACTATCTGCCATCTTTGCTTTGCTTTGCTTAGCCGAGGATGCTTTGAGCTTGACGATGACTACTGAGGGCTTTCTTGTAAATTTTCATCCTGCATCCCGCCACTTCCTTTAAATGTTTCTTCTTCAAACGTAATTGTGCACGCAATGGTTAATTCGTCTACCAGGATGAAACTCTTATAGATGTTGGATTTGAAGTTGCCTTATTAAAGTTAAGTATGTCAGAACCTTAATTTGTGTATGAAAATTATACGATTGTAAGAGAAGAGAATTGTAATATTTGCTATAATATTTTTCACGATCAAGTGCATATCTATTTACAATCAAAATTATTTTTAATAGGGTATATCCCTTCTAATAATGAGTTAACACTTCATTTAATAACTAAAAATGTTGAAAATATTACCTAATCAAGAGTGGTTTGTCAATGACTTTCTATCTCGACCAAGTGGAACTCCCCACACGTTGAAAGTGGAGTTTTCTCGAAATTGTTTTGTCAACAATGAACTTCATATCATGTTAGTATTGTATCCATTCGGAATGTGAGTTGACAATTTACTTGACAATTAAAAATATTGGAATTTCATCTAAACCACATGTATATGACTCTGTATCTCAACCAAGTTGAGCCTCTCGTATCGTGAATGCAGTTTTTTGTAACATGTATTGTCCACGGAACTAGAAGAAAACACTTGAACAAACATTGAACTGTATTAAATTGTGAAAGAGTAATTAGAGTAAGTATAGTAAAATAGGAGGTTTTTCTAATTTATTAGGAAATTCGATTTTACAATAAAGAATCGATCAGAAACACTAACAAACCGGATATTATTCTTTGTATATATACTCAAATAACAATACTCTCTTACAATAATTTACAAAATTCAACAATCATTCTCTCTCTAAAAAAACTCTAGAGAGAGAAACATCCAAACACATATCTCCCTCCCCTCCCCTCCTTCCTCCTCCCTCCCTCCCTCCACCTCTCTCTCCGTCGGAGATTGGAACCCCCGTCGACCTCCCTCTGCCAGAACCATCGTCGGATCCAATTTCACCGGAGCAATCGAATCTACCGACCAATTTCTCTCTCTATCTCTCTAGTTTCACCGGATTAATGTTGGATCTTGTCGGATTTCTGCCGAATTTGCAAATTCAATTGCTATAATGTTCAAATCAACAAATTCAACTTGTTTTTTCATTAAAATCTCCATCGGAAGTGTAATTTGACATTTTAGTTGTCGTTTTTCGTGATTTTACGATCTCATATTTTCCAGATCTGGTTTTAGATCTGAAATCTGATTTTAGATCTGAAAATCATACAGTGCAAATCAAATTTCGTAATCTGGTGATACGTTATGGTTTTAAGAGTCGGTGTTATAGTTGTACGTATCATTGTTATGGTTAGACTTTTTGTTTAATGTTTCGGTCTGTTTTAATTTAAGTATCGTTGTTATAGTTTTCAAACCTATTATTGTTGTTTTAAGTTGCAACGCTAGTGTTTTAAACATTTGGTGAAAATATTTATGGATTTAATTTTTACAATATTTTGTCATAGTTGTTACGGCATTGTTATAGTTTCAGAATATACTCTTATGGTTTTAAGTACCTATATGTTGTTTTTAACCTGGATTGAATGTTTCTACATGTTATTGATTAAACGCAAATGTTATAGTTTCAAGATCTATTATTGTAGATTTAAGCAACAACTTTAGTGTTTTTAGCCTATGGTGAAATATTTTAGATTTGAATTTTACAAATGATTTGTAATAGCTTTAAAAGAAATCGTTATAGTTTTGAGATGCACTATTATGGGATAATCATCAATGTTGTTGTTTTTAACTTAAATTGCATGTATGTATGCTTAAGTATGGTTTTAAAAGGTGTTTTATGATTTTACGATGTAATGTTATGGTTAATGTTACTATACTTATCTTATTTTAAGTAGCTACATGTTATTATTTTTAGCCCATATGTTATAATCATAAGACATTACTGTAAATTTAAGCATCAATGTTAGTGTTTTAGCTTCGTCAAAATATTTATGATTTTTTTTCAATAGTTTGCTATAGTTGTAAGAGGCACATTTATGATTATTTTTTTTAAACGGCTAAAGGGTGATTCGAACCCCCGACCTTTTAGTTGGAGGTGCGTATTCGTTGTCCGGTTTATGTATTAACTGTCACTTAAAACCATCACACTATATGTTAGAAAATTAACAAATGAGGTTAAAACTATAATTGACACATACATTACCAACGTATTAAAACCATCATATAATCTCTTAAAACATTAACAAAATTCATTAAAAACTGTAACTGGAACTTTCAATACTAATAACATAAAATCATAACATAATCTATTAAAATCATAATGAAAAATATGTGTCTCGGCGATTTTTTTAAAAACTCGACCGGTTAGACCGTTAAAACCCAAAAACTACGAAAAACCACCAAAAAACCTTGACTTTCTTATATTTTAGAAAAAAAATTCTCTTTTCTAAGACTTTGGTTATCTACAATTACGAAGGGAAAAGATGGAATAAGTGAAAATTGAAGAAAATGGTTCACTGGGTTGTCATATTCTACATTAATATTGTCCAACATAGTTACCTTCTAGTTTGACCGTGAAACTTTGTGAAGAGATGTGAGTTGCAGTGTGTCAGCTGCAAGTTATGTAGTGTTGCATGAAGAGATGCAAGATACTATAAGGTAAAAAAAGATCTATAGATTAGGAAAATCTGGTTTTGATTCAAAAATCGGTCAATATGGACTAGACGTGCGGTTTATGGGTAATAAGACCGGACGGGTTTATCTATATAAGGACCAAAAAAGGCTGGAAACACATAAACACAAAAACACACAGAGAAACATTCTTATGTGTGTTTCTCTCCCAAATTCGCCGTTAAATCGCATTTATACTCTCGGATTTGCCGGGCATTGCAAGTTTCCACCTCGTTTCCATTTGATTTCACCACACTAGCTTCCATGGAGATGAATCAGGTAAAAACCACTACGTTATTGTATGCTATTGTGCATGTTTTGTGTGTGTTTCATGATTTGCAACTTAATTTTCATGATTTATTGTTTAAAACTTCCAGATCTATAGTTGCTAAGATATTCAAAACTTCAAATCTATAACAAAGAAAAAGCTAGCTCGTCAGATCTGAAATCATTCCCAAAATCTTCAAATCTGAACAACAAATTCGTACGCGCGTTTTTGTTTTAACGACCGTTGTTACGTTTTTAGCTTGTGTTGCATTTTCCGCTTTATTACAGTTTAAGATCTATTATTATATTTTTACGAGTCATTGTTATAGTTTTAAGCGTCAATGTTATTGTATCTCGCTTGCGTGTGTTCATTATTTTCAATTCAATTTTCATGATTCGTTGTTTAAAATTTTCAGATCCAGTTGCTATAATGTTCAAATTCATAAATCCAGAACAATGAAAATGCTAGCTCGTTAGATCTGGAAATCATAATTGAGAATATGTTCATCTATGAAAATTAATATATCAGACTTAAACAACAAATTCGTATGTACCTTACTGTTTTAACAATCTTTGTTATTGATTTTAGCTTGTTAAATATGATTCTGCTTTATTATATTTTTAAGATGAATTTATATATATTTCAGAGTCAATGTTATTGGTTTGAGCATCAATATCAATGCATTTAACTTGGGCTGCATGTTTCTGCTAATTATAATTTTGGAGGCATTGATGTAGTTTTAAGTGACAATGTTATGGTATTAAGAACCAATTTGATGTTTTTAACTCATGTTGCAAGTTATTATCTTGTTATAATTTAAGAGTCACTAATATAGTTTTAAGAGACATTATTATTGTTGTAAGTATCAATGTTAGGCTTGTGTAGTGTTAATCTGCTTTGTTTATTATTTTAATTAAGTTGTGGTGCATTTTATTTTTGTTATAGTTTGAAGAGGTTGTTGTAGTTTTAAAACATCATCATTGTTTTAAGCATCTATTTTACAGTTATTAGCTTATGTTGTATGTTCCTGCTTTGTTATATGTATAAGAGAAATTATTATTGTTATAAAAGATATAGTTATAGTTTTAAGTATTAGTGTTATAGGTTTTAGCTTGTATTGCATGTTCGAGCTTTGTTAAAGTTTTAATAAGCATTGTTATAGTTTAAAAATGCACTGTTGTTGTTTTAAGAATCAATGTTACTATTTTTTGTTTGTTTTTATTACTTGTTTCTACTTTGTTATTGAATTAAATACAAATGCAATATTTTTAATAAGAGCCATTATAATTTTAACCCAATTATTGAATATTTTAAGCATCTATTAATAACATTGTGTTGAAGATAGGTCTCTTAAATGTGCAACTGAAGTATTGGAACAACAAAATGCAGGAAGTTGAAGTTTTCTAGTTTGCATTTGCAAAAAAAATAAATTCGAATGAACATTTATTTTAA
>JAYMSP010001901.1:0-27842 GCA_036897095.1 Plantago elongata | reverse complement strand
GGTTTGCTATACTGATTATGTTCATACTCGCATTTCATGCATGCTTGATTATCCTCACTGAGTCGTATGACTGACACCCTCTCTTGTTTCAATAATCCCTTTTCCCAGGATAAGAGCATGAAGAGAGGTTCGGGTAGATAAACTGACAAGAGTGTAGACACAGTATTTCGCTGCAACTGTTGGGACGTGTCTATTTATTATTGAATAATTTGGGATATTTGGGTTCGTAAGAGATACTGCTTTTGATATATCGATGTATTTGGAGGTTCGGCATGATCCTTGACGTCCGGACCAGGTCGGGACCTTACAAAGATGGGGTGGAGAAGATATAGGGAGCGAGAAGTGATATCTTCAGATGAGATAATAGCATCCTGTCCTTTTCTCATGCCATTCCTTGTGTTTCTTCTTCATTATTAGTGCTCAATGAGATATGATCGTTGTGAGTAGGCTCAACATTTAGTTTCTTCTTCATTATTAGTGCTTTTTGAGATGGCTCAATTGGTCTCTCTGATGCAACCTTAGCATCTTGCTCAGTATCATCAGTCACCAGAGCGTCCAACTCTGCAGCCGAGACTTCGATATCTTCCTTCAATTTTAGCTTTTCTTCAAGGAGTGCTTTTTCCTTAAGATTCTCTGTCTCAATTGTCAGCAATTGGGCTTGTTTAGCATCAATCAGAGTTTGATACTCCTGCTGAGCTTGGTCTCTTCTTCCAATAGCTCTCTGAGTCTTGCGACTCTTGCTTCAACAACCTTTAGTTCTTCAGAGGGATCGGCTTGTTGTTTTCGTTGTTGATCCTGTTGGGTTTGACCATCTTGATTAGTTGGAGGTGATGATTGATTTGATGTTGTAGGATACAACTGAGAAGAGTCCTCAGCAGTTGGAGAACCTATTATGGCTTCTCCTTGTGCCATTCCACCTGTCCCTGGTGGATCATCATCTGAGTGATCACTGTCATCACCATCATTTCATTCTGAATGATCATCAAAGGAGTCTTCTACTTCAATTTCATCGAATTATTCCTCTTCATCTGATACCAAGTTTATGATTTCAGGAAATATAATCTGCCGCCCATTTACTTCCTCCTGTTCTGAAGGATATACCTTGAGTGTCTGGGGTAGCACGGGATTCAGTGCCATTTCCTGCATGGTCGCTTCACCAGCTTCTTTGAAGGCGTCCATCAACTTTTTGCAGATATTGAAACCACTATCTTTATCCATCATTTGATGAAAGGAGAACTCTGGGAATGTAGCATGTATATAGTTCTCCAGATCAAAAGCTCTTACTCTCCTCTCTGGATGTTCAATCACCTTGGCTAGCTCTGTAAGATCAGCTTGTCTGAGCTTTTGCCATTGACTAAAGAATTTGAGGTGTCGACTCAAAGTGATTGATTCAAAGATTTTCTTCCCATTGAGTGGGGCTTCTACATCGATTACTGGTATTTCTTGAGCCTGAAAGAAATGGTTTCAAGTTAGTTTTATTCAAACTAACTTGCAGTTATCTGAGCTTGAGAGAAGTTATAAGTTTCTGAGCATACCTGTGTTGCAACACTAGGCTCGTCTATTTGTACTTGTGGAGCAATTGGTGCTTCATATACTGGGGCCAGAGGATTGTTGTTGTTGTATCCATATGATTTGAGTAGCACAACAACCATCAACTATATGTTCAACTTCTGTGGTAGAAGTAGCAATTGAGTTTTGCCTCTTGATAAACCATGAAATAAGTCTAGTTCCCAGAAAATGACAAGTTCCTGAGGTACTTTTCCTATCAAGCATTGATCCAACATAATCAACATCTGAGTACAACCAAACTCTATCCAATACCACAATCCAACTTCTACAATACCTTTGACATACCTTAATATCTCCATAGCAATGTTGTAATGTGACTGCATATGATTTGTTTGAAACCTAGCACACAGATCAACTACATATTAAATAACAGGTCTGCTTGTAGTAAGGTATAGTAGTGAACCTATCAATTTAATATACTTATGTTCTTCAACACACTTATCTGATTTAATATAAGTCATCTTGGTTCCTATGCTCATAGGTATCTTGGCACTCTTTTCAGAAAGCTTAAGATTAAACTTGTTGAGCATATCCGTTGCATACTTTGTTTGACTAATGAATATTTCATCATTTAGTTGCTTGACTTGCAATCCTAGAAAGTAATTCAATTCTCTCATCATGCTCATCTCAAATTTACTCTTCATGCGATCAGCAAAGTCATTGCAAAGTTGCTTGTCTTTAGATCCAAATATGAGTCAACAACATATACTTGAACTAAAAGTAATTCCTATCATGGTTTAAGGTAAACAAAGTTTTATCAACTTCACCTTTCTAAAAACCACTATCCAGAAGGTATTTGGCCAACGTATCATACCATGCTCTTGGAGCCTGTTTCAGTCCATATAGAGCTTTCTGTAACCTATAGACCATCCTACTTTATGAGGAAACTTCAAAGCCTGGTGGTTGATCAACGTAGACTTCCTCTGCAAGTTCACCATTCAGAAATGCACTTTTAACATCCATCTGATACAAAGGCTAGAAATAGTTTGATTGCATCCAATCTTGCAACTGGTGCATATGACTCATCAAAGTCTAGACCTTCAGTCTGGGTAAATCCAATGGCAACCAACCTTGCTTTGTTTCTGGTTATTTCACTAGACTCATTCATTTTGTTTCTGAAAACTCACTTAGTTCCAATCACAGATATTCCATCTAGAAATGGTACTAGTTTCCAAACCTTGTTTCTCTCAAATTGATCCAACTCTTCTTGCATTGCAGAGATCCAGTCTTGATCCTTTAATGCATCTTCAATAGTTTTAGGTTCAATGTTTGAGATAAAACATCCAATGAGAGAATTAACATTTTCAGCTATTGCTCTCCTAGTTCTAACACCTTGATCAATTGGACCGATCACATCCTTTGCAGGATGATCTCTAATCTATTTCTTAATTGGCTTTGAACTAGTAGGGTCATTATCTACGTGATTTGAATGTGAATCACTTCGATTATGACTTGATACTTCTTCAGTATCAGTGATATTTTGTACACTAGAAGTGCGGTAAATATCAGACACTTGTTCAGTGTGAGAGATTTCTTGAATACGACTTTTAGAATGGTTATTCCCAGAAAGATCTTTACGATTAATATTCTCAATTTTCCATTTCTGGAATCCTCATAGGAAATTCTTCATCATGTCTAAGAGTCATATGGTTGTTACTAGGCATATCATGCTTTTCTTCGTCAGACTCATCCTCAATATTGATGACAGAGTAACTCCTTTCTAAGGGTTCTTCTTCGAAATCCTTAATCAAGAGTTGTTTGAATCTATCTGGGAGTTCTTCATCAAGGGGTATTTTCTTGCTTCCTTCATAGAATACTACATGAACAGATTCTTCAATCTTTTCGGTTTGTTTTATACTTTGTAGGCTTTGCTATTCAAAAAATAACCAAGAAATACAACTTCATCTGCCTTTGGTTGAAATGTTCTCAAGTATTCTTTCCCATTCTTATGAACAAAACATCTACAACCAAACTCCCTCAAATGTATTAGGGGGTCTACCAACCAAAAGCTCATAAGGAGTTTTGTCATGGTGTTTGTTTATCAAACATCTGTTCTGAGTGTAACATGTTGTGTTTACAGCTTCAACCCAATAAACTTCACTTATTTCAGTGTCAGCTAGCATAGTCCTTGCAGCTTCTTTAAGGATCCTATTCTTCCTTTCAGGAACACCATTTTGTTGTGTTGTGCTTACAGAAGAAAGTTGATGTTGTATACCTTTGCAGGTACAAAGCTCTTTTATATATTGTTTGACAAATTCAATACCATGGTTTGTTCTGATTGCAGATACATTGCCACTTTTCATGACTTCAAGCTTGTTCAACAAGTTTGTTATCTCCACCCTAGCATCAGATTTTTGTTTCAGAAACACAACCCAGGTAAACCTAGAGAAATCATCTACAACAAATAGACCATACTTCTTGTCTGCATAACTAGTTACTAGTAATTCAAAAAGATCCATGTGTAATAGTTGCAGTGGTCTAACACATAAATGTCTAGTTTTGGACTTGAAAGAAGTTTTTGGTTGTTTCCCCAATGTTGTGTAAGGTAATCCAACCACTAACTCTTTCTTTGCAAGTTTGTTCAGAGTTTTGAAATTGTAGTGACTCATTCTCTTGTACCATAAGCAGTGTTCTTCAGTGTGACCTGATTAACTCACCATGAGACATTCTCCAGTTGTGGCAGATGTCCAATCAGCGACATATAAACTTTCTTTCCACCTAGCAACCAAGACTGTCTGCTTTGGCTCATTGTCAATCAATTTGTATAACTTCGATTTAATCTTCACCGAATATCCCCTATTTGCAAACTGGCTCATGCTTAGAAGATTATATTTCAAACCTTTAACGTGTAATACGTTAGAGATTGTGAGGGACCCCAATTTGATGTTGCCAAATTCTATAGAAGGATTTAATTCTCCTCCAGCAAATCTGATATTTGGTCATTGTGTTACAATGTAATCAACCAGATTTGCTTTGTCTCATGTCATGTGCATCCCGCATCCACTATCAAATAGCCATTGAGCTTTAGTCCATGACGCGTTCTGCACAGAATAGAAAACAAGAGTTAGGTTCGTACATCAGAAATAGAATCACTTAGACTCAACACTCTACCTGTGGGAATCCATTTCTGAATGAATCGATTAGGAGTAGGTTTTTATCTACTTGGAACATAAGGAAGAATTCTGGTATTATTGGATTTCAGATCAATCTTCCTTCTTGGTGTTTCCTTATGGTGGCTTCAGAGACCTGTCAGGTTCCTGAGATTGCTTTTCAGCAAGCTTAGTCTTCCTGACCAATTTTCTTCTAGCACTGGAATTCAGATTTTCAGTGGCTTGGGATTGCTTCCACTTCTGATAATTGCTATAAGCAATTCTAGCTTTCCTCCATCGCTCTTGTCCTTCCATATATTGTTGCATTAGAACTTTCCCGATAGTACGATAGTCAATACCATTTCGAGCACCACTGGCTCTCTGAACATGACTTTCAGTAGCCTCACTAGTTTCTGCATTATTCCTATATCCATAGAATGGTACAGTAGTAAGAACAACCAAACCGGCGATGCTTCCCTTCCTAGTGATACAACATTGTCGATGATCACAAGTTAAAGGATCATGTTTCTTTTCAAAAATCTTTTCCACATGTTTCTTTGGGACTTGTTGTTCCTTCAAAGGTTTGGTCACAACTACTTACCTTTGTCCAGAACCATAGCTTTCTGACCAATGCTATAGGTTTCTTTGAAACCTTTCTGTTGACTTTTTACAAAGGTCAACCTTCCATCACTCTTCTTCAGAGGAGTGGAATTACTTGATTGGGCATCAAGTCCAAGTCCTCCTTTCTCAACCTCCGTGAGAGTATCACTAGCTTTGACAAATGATTTGAAAGAAACCTCTTTCTTTATGAGTTCTTCATTTTCAGAGAGAAGTTTTGTCCAACTTCTCATTTAACTCATTCAAGGCTAGCTCATGCGAATTTTCATTCTCTGATATCTGAGATTTTAGTGATGCTATTTGTCACGCCCCGGGACCACATTGTGGGTCCCGCTACATTTAATATTCACTTAATAATATATTCGCCACTCTGCCTGTTGGCGTGACCGGCCTGTGAACATTACCCCGTCCACACACAGCCTTATCCACCTGTCAGTCTCACAGACAACATCATAATATAAAAAGCCAACCACCGGGCTACTATAATTTTTCAAACAATAATTTACATCAGAGTTTTAGCGAAAGTATTTTCAAAATATTATACAGGCGAGTGGTTACTGGTATCATCATATCTACAATCCAAAAGTACAACAGATCCAACCTCAAATACATGTTAATATTATACAAACCAAAGTACAACATCTTACTTTACGAAGAGTCTAATAACTTCTAAACTCCTGCCTTGTCTGCAAAATGGTGCTACCCAGAAGTCCAGCTAACTATCCAACTAATTCCTGTCTGAGGTTAACTAGTTCAAGGGTGAATATCATAATACATAATGCCCGGATCAAGTAATTGCAATCAACATATTTTCACACAATTCAACGCATGCATATAAAAGTCACAACATGGAGTTTCACAAATAGTTATCAGAACCTATGAGCTCAATCAAACATATGTCGCGGCCACTAGTATACATCCGGTGGCCCACAGAGATCTACGGCTTATCCCTAGATCAGAGGGATCGAGTACCCGGTGTCACATGGACAATATCACGTCACACAAACAGCGTCCCACAGACAATATCCCGTCATAAAGACGGCATCACAGGGACAGCGTCCCACAGACAATATCCCGTCATAAAGACGGCGTCACAGGGACAATCTCACGTCACACAGACGGTACATCCCACAGACAAAGCACAACACATATGAGAGCTGACATTTATCCATGCTTTTTATAAAAACGTTTCACACACGTCACATGCATCATAAATCATCTTTTCGGGATACGCACATAACCTGATCCTCAGTGAATAAGATAATATTATATCCAGTCCCGTCGCTCGATATAATATTACACAGTTATAAAATCACAGTTATAAAACAGTTATTTTCACAAAAGGAATAAAGGCGAGGTATTATGAAGATTCGATGCTCGCTTATTCTCGATATCGCTTAATTCGTCGGCTAATTAATTACCTCACACCCGCCTGAGCCGCGAGGTGCATAACGTGCGTAAATCGCGCAATCTCGAACCACTTTGCTAGCAAATCAGCATCATTAATATTCCCTTTGACAATGCACATCCCTTGATGCTGTAACAGTGTCTTACGGGTCTTCTTGAGCCCGGTCTCGTAGTAGACGTTAAAATTATCTAGCCCGACGACACCGTCTCCTCGCCTCTTCAGAGCAGAGGCGACATGGGTTCCTACGAAACTGTCACTGCTTCTCGGCAAGAGGAGTGGACTAGTATAGATTAAATCTTGAAAGTTTTTAGAAGAGTAGGTGGTAGAGAAATGTTGAGAAAAATTGAACTCACGCACCACTACTTCCATCACTCATCCTCCTGTTCCTTCACAAAAAAAAAAACTGTTGGATTTCCCTTCAGTGATTCGATCGTAAATGCATTGACACCAAAGTAGGCTTAAACTCCTAATTGTTTTGTAATATCTTGAACTCAATTTTGAGTTCCTCCTATTCATTCTTCTTCTTATGTGACACCTCTTCTTAAAATCACCTCTTTACCAACAACACTTCACTATAAATTCAACAGCAATCAACATCCAAAGCTTCCATCAGATACTTACATAGCTACACAATGGAACCATCAAAGAGATAAATCTTCTAGTCGTTGAGTCCACTCTGTTGTTTACAAAGCTACAAACTAACCCAAACAAAATCACTAGCTTAGAAAACTCAAGAAACAAAACTTTGCTCTTTGGACAATATACAGTTGTACTGATATACCATGTTAATGAGCTACAGACTCGTCAAGAAGAAAGAACACGTCTTTATCCAAAACCCAGCCGAAACCATCCTCATGTAACTCAGACAAGAGGGTGTGCCTTTTAATCCTAACTGGAAAAATGTAGTTTCTGATCGATTGTACATCTCGCAGATCCACAGCTCGAATCACTCACCGAGAAACGCGAACAAGTCCAAACTGAGCTCTCCCTTCTCTCCCTCTACGCATTCGACCTCGTCTGAAGCTTCAATTGTCGGAGAACGCCCAGTCCCGGCCACCCACCAGAAACTATGCGACTCCGGTCGCCACCAGTTTCGCCGCCCTTCACCTGAAACAGACCGAAAACAGACCCAAATGCCGAACTCCCCTTTCCTTGCAACATCCGTTTCCCGACTTCTCTCTCCTGATCGAAATCGAATTCGAAAATGGTGAATGAAGAAGATGACTAATCGATTGAGAGTGGTGCGAGAGGTGGAGAGGAACAGGTGCAGTGAGGAGGGTGGAGGAAGAAGAGCGCAAGAGAACGAGAGGGATGGTGTGGTCGAAAGAGGCGAGCAAGGTCGGCTATTTATAGCCAGTTGAGGTGCCGCCATTGGTCGGCCAGCTCCTTCCCGTGGTGCCGTGTGTGCCCATGTGTCCTCTCCTCCTTGTTCAGGCCGTCATGCGCTTCCATGTGTCTCGGGCAAGGCGGCGGTTGGCGGCGGCTATCTTCCCGGTGAAGGAGTCGCGGTTTATTGGTCGGAGCCGTGGCGGAGAAATGTCGATATTGGGGCGAAAGAATTGAACGGGGAAGAAAGGAGTGTGGAGAAGAAGAAGAGGATAAGTGGGGTTATAATGGTCCTTTTGCTATTATCTACAGCTGGCTCCTTCTGGCTTCCAAACGACTCGCAAATAAAATCCGAAAAAATATAAAATTGATTCCCGGGTAATATTTAAGGCGAACTAAAGCCGTATAAAAATTAAAATAAATATTTTTTTAATTATTTTTATTATTATTTTATTAATATAATATCAGTTAGTAATAATAATAATGATACGAACTTAATAACTGAGGTGAACTAATGTTTACTAATTCGTCACGAATTATACTAAAAATATTATTAAAATATTCAGCCCGGATCCTGGTCATTACACTATTTCAGCATCCTTAATCACAGATACCTTGGTCAAATTAGAAACTTCTTTTTCAAGAGTTTCTTTGCATTCTTCCATAATTTTGGTCTTTGACTCAGCAACGAAAAATTCTCTCTCATATTGATCAAGTTCACTCTTGACCAATTGCCACTACAAGAATGCAGGTGTTTTACGATGGACTATAGCGACGGATAGGATCCATCGCGATTTAGCAATGAATCGCTAAAGGTTATCCGTCGCTAGATCTCGCGACGGATACTTATCCATTGAAGATCTAACGACGGATAAATGTTTTCCGTCGTAATATAACGACGAAATCATTTATTTGTCGTTAGATGGGTTGACTGGATAATTTGAGATACAAAATGGAAAATGAAATTAGCGACGGATAAAGTTATTCGTCTCTAACTAATGAAGGATAAGTTATCTGTCCTTAGCTGGCGACGAAATAACTTTATCCATCACTAAGACGGATAAAACGAGACAGTGGAGCAGCTTCTTCCTCACTTCTTTTTCTCTTCTCCTTCAGTTCCTCCGCCCGTTTTTGGGTATTTCGGCTACATTGGGCGGTTCCGGAAACTTGGTGTCATTACGAAGCTCGTGAGACGGGGATTCACTTTGTCTGATAAATTTCAAGTTTCTTCCGCTATTTAATCTGGATTCGAGGTATTTAGCAAAACCCTTACTATTTCAAATTTGAGATTTTTTTTACTTGTTTAAGTGTTTGAGTATGTATTTAGTTTTAGATGTGCAATTTATGTATTTGTGAAGTGTATAGTAGCTAAATTAGTTTAAATTGATATTCGTAGTTGGTTTGATTATGGAGTATAGTCGTATATGTGAAGTATGCTAAATTTGTTAAAATTGATGTATATGTGAAGTATGTAGAAGCTAAATTAGTTTAAATTTATATTCGTATATGTTGGTATAAACCTCGACGGAAGACACTTCAAATTGATATATATTTGAAGAAATAGTGGATAAATTAGTTTAATTTGAAATATTAATATGTAGTAAGATTATGTTAAGAATTTGTTGAGTGTTATGAGACCGTTATTTTTGTTTTTGATTTTGAGAATTATGTTAATTTTGACTAAGTTGAGTAATTGAATGTTTACGGTAGTATACTAGCTAGGTATGTCAAATTTCAGATAAGGAATTGATTCAATTTAAAATTATCCGTCTTATTAGTTTTGAGACCGTTTGATGATTATAAAAACGGTATTTAGTAAGACCTAATAAACTTAGATGTGTCAGGTAAAAAATGAGTACTGGTTGGGAATGGATGTACCGTCATAAAGTAAATGGGAGAGTTTGATGGAGTTTTGTGAAAGGAGTAAAAACTTTTGTTGAATTTGCAATGTCACATCCGACATGTGTAAATGAGGGGTTGATAATGTTCCCTTGAACATTGGAAACATGCAGCAACACAAAGTTTTTGAATCCTGCAACCGTAGTTGATCACTTGATATAAAATGGATTCATGGATGATTATGAGGTATGGGATCATCATGGTGAGGAACCAAGATATTCTCCATAGTATTTACAGTGGAGGGAGAGGCGTGTGTTGGGGTATCCTATTGAATTCTTATGGATAGATCTATTGTAGTGGAAGAAGTGTGGATTGGAGCGGTACAATGAAATTATAAACAAAATAAATAATTAGGAGAGAATTAATATCTAGAATATTTTTACTCGTATATATACTAGCTAGGATTATATGAATTAGTAGAATTAAATGTGAGTTGCATGTAAGTTTGAAAAATATTGAATTATTGTAATGTAAATGCATGTAATTCATCAGCTTTTGAGTATGAATTTACTTTAACTAATTGCAATGAGAAATGCATTGAATAAACTGTAAATAATAATTGAAGATGGAAGTTAATAAATGTTCTAAATCTAATAATTTAAGACGCAGGTTAATATTATTACTCATCAATTATGAATCTCGATCGTTCATGGATGTACCAACGAACTATTTTGTTAGCTCGGCTAATGGCTTGTAAGAGTGATGGTCATCAATCTGAAGCAAACTTCGATCAGTGGGTACAACTAATGAAGGAGCTCACTCTTGACCCAAACCTAGTTCCCAGTAACTTTCACCAGGCAAAGAAAAAGATGCATGGAATGGGGTTGCCAATGAAAACCATAGATTGTTGTCCTGAAATGTGCATGATCTACTGGGGCGAGAAAGATAATCTATTGGAATGCAAGTTTTGTGGGAAGGATCGCTACAAACGTTACAAGGAGTTCGCATCAATAAACAATAGAATAAAAATCCCCCGTATAAGAAAATGTGGTATTTCCCTCTGGCACCTCGTTTGAAGAGGTTGTACGCTTCTAAGCGTGTGCTGACAAAATACGGTGGCACAAGGAGAGAGTAAGGGAGGAGTATGATGCGGGTACAATGGATCACCCATCACACTCACCTGCGTGGAAGGAGTTTGATAAGACTTTTCCAGAGTTTGCATCTGAGCCTAGAAATGTACGTTTGGGTTTGTGTACAGATGGTTTTAATCCATTTGAAAATGACCGAAAGTATTGTTGGCTAGTGATGGTGACTCCGTACAACCTGCCTACCGGTGAGTGTATGAAGGAACCGTTCATGTTTCTTATTGCTTTGGTACCCGGGCCAAATTAAAGGATCCATGACAAAAGTTTGATGTGTTTTTGCAACCCCTAATCAAAGAGCTGATCGAACTGTGGGAAAATGGTCCAGCCTATGATGTGTCAACGAAGAAGAATTTTATTCTGAGAGCAACAATATTGTGGACAATTAGTGATTTTTCCGCATATTCTATGTTATATGGAAGGAAAACTTCAAGATTTAAGGCTTGTCCACATTGTTTGAGGACACTGATGCCTTCATATTGAAGAAAGCAGGAAGGAATGTTGGTTTGACAGTAATCGAAGATTTCTACCGGGGAGCCATCCAATCAGAAAGAACAAGACTCAATTCTTGAAAAGCAAAATAGTGACTAAAGCCCCCCCAAAATAATTTACTGGTGCACAAATACTAGCAAAGATTGAGGCACTAGGTCTGATAAAGGTAACTTGAACTTGGGTGGGAGAAGCATAACAAGAGAATTGAAAACAAATATGGATGGAAGAAGAGAAGCATTTTTTGGGACTTGCTTTATTGGAGCAATCTTCTAATACGTCATATGCTAGACTTCATGCATATTGAGAAGAACGTATTCGAGAACTGCTTCAACACGATTTGTAACATTTTCGGTAAATAAAGGACTACATTAAATATATGACCGAATTGAACACTTGGTGTAATAGGTCTGAGTTGACCAGGAAGAATGAGAAGGGACAGTGGCCGAAAGCATACTTCTCAATAAACACTCAAGCTAGAAATAAAATGTTTGATTGGGTGAAAGGATTAAAATTTTCCGACAATTACGTATCAAACTTAGGAGAGTATTTTGATTTGAAGAAAACCAAGATGTTTGGGGTGAAGAGTCATGACTGCCATGTGTTCATGGAGAGGCTGATCCCAGTTGCCTTTCGAGAATTGCTGCCCAAACCTGTGTGGAGTGCTCTTACGGAGTTGAGCTTATTTTTCAAGAATTTGGGCAGTAGGGTGATTGATGATGAAATGTTACTAAATCTTGAAAGGAACATACCGTTGATTCTATGCAAGCTCGAGCGAATATTTCCACCTAGCTTCTTTGATTCTATGGTACACTTGTCAGTCCACCTCTCTCATGAAGTGAGGCTTGCTGGACCGGTTCATTATTGATGGATGTATCCATTCGAGAGGTACGTCCTCAAGACAATCTTTTACCTCACTATTACCTACAATATTTATCAATCTAAACTTTCTATGCGTCCCAGATACCTGGGTAAACTGAAGAAGTATGTCAGCAACAAGAACAAGCATGAGTGATCAATGGCCAATGCTTACGTTCAAGAGGAAGCTGCAACCTTTGGCTCCTATTACTTTGGAGCAGAAGTGTTGACAAAAGCCAGTAGACCGGGCAAAAACGCTGATACATTCGAAGTTCAAGAGGACGATGATCGAGCAATTTCTATTTTCAGAAATTCTGGGAGAGCTAAGGGGACAAAAATTCAGATTTATTGAAATGATGAGAGGGAGTACAATGCATCACATAATTATGTCCTCTCTAATTGTGCTGAAGTTGAAAAATATATGACGATTTTTGCTGGGTAAGTTTATAATTAATAGTCATACATATATATTACTTCGCAATATATAGACCTTTCATAATTTAGAATGCATGTTATCGTCTGAACAACGTATTCGAAGAGCGTTGTCTTGCAAAGAATCCAATTATGGCAGGATGAAATTTGAAAACCTACTTGATGATAAGTTTCCTTCAGAATTTCTAGATTGGTTCAAGAACTATGTCCATAATCCAGTGAATAAAGTCACCTGTCTATACTTAGAGTCTCTAGCTGAGGGTCTATTGAAAGTACTCCACACATTCTCATTGTACATAGTCAACAGTCTTTGATTTCACACCATGAATTCCAACACGGCCATGTCCACAAGCAATTGTGGGGTTTGTGTGAACGGGACTGATCAAAATTCATCAGGGGATAACTTTGATTTATACGGGAAGCTGAAATGAATTATTCGACTAGAATATGCAGGATTGCCTATAAAGAAAATATTTTTGTTTCATGTCCTCTGGTATGAACCAAGTCTAACTGGTACTTAGGTACACGGGGAGTACGAAATGGTTTAGATTAACCATAAGCAGAGGTACCGTAGTAAATACGAACCATTCATCCTGGCTGATCAAGCAAGCAAGGTCGTCTACTTCAAATATCCAAGTCTGAAACGCGATAAGGTTAAATGGTTGGTTGCTATACATATACGAGCACGCTCCAAGGTAGAGTATATTCATAGAGACAAATCAATTACCAAAGCGTACCAGGAGAGTCTGCTGATGATACATCTAGAAATCATATACATGCATCTAATGAATACATACAACTTAATGATGACGAATTTGTGGACTTAATCAATGACGACGAGGAGGAGGTATGTGTGCATCATAGTTTCGTAATATATGTTGTGTTATATGTGGTTTACTGTTTCTAAGTTGATTTATGTTGCTACGTTCATGCTTCTGATATGTGTACTAATACTTTTGTCTTCTATGCTCATGTAGATGTTGCGCCACAAGAATTACACGTATCGCCTACCTATATATAATGAGACCCCGGAGGGTGGGGAGATACCGGGCGGTGGTAGTACACCATCAGGGGATATTGTTGGTGGTTCCAGCAGCCAGACTTCGGGTGGGACTCATGTCAGCAGACCCCGTCACATCGTGAGTCTTTGTCTACATCTCCTGACTTCGAGGAGTTCCCAGACGATGGTTGTCCATTCGGCCTTCAGATGGTGAATGATGTTGAGTATCTAGGAAAGCCGGTGATGTTCATCAATGAACCGGATAAGTAATGATTTAAGATTTTGTGAATACATAAATTATGTTATGTATACATGTTCTTGTAATTTACTAATTATACTTATTTCATTTCATTTATTGTGTGTTTTCATTGATATTTGCATATTTTGGCCGAAGTCTGTTTCAGATGAGCTGACGAAGATTATTAAGAGTCGTAGGGAGAGGGCGGGTGAAGGAGGAGAGAAGTGGTTGACGCTGTCTAACCCGGCCAAACATTACTACTTCGACGAGCTCAGGGTAAGCTTTTATTTATCAAGTATATATGTTGTGAAATTGTTAATGTGTGTGGTATGTTAGCCACTTTAATTATTCGGGTGATATGTTAGTCACCTTTGCTGTTAGTATATGTTGTAGGATTGTTAATTTGTGTGGTATGTTAGCCACTTTTACTTGTGTGGGTGATATGTTAGTCACCTTTTTTGTTCGTATATGTTGTAGAATTGTTCATTTGTGTGGTATGTTAGCCATTTTAATTGTTCGGGTGATATGTTAATCACCTTCTCTGTTAGTATCCATTGTTTTGATTGGACTTGTTCTGTAATTTTGGTTGTAGAAAAAGTTTTACATCCCGAATCGCATGGTGAGGCGCATGTGGCATGTGTTTGAGCGTCTTGGCTCAAACCAGTACAAAAAGCATGTCGCTTCCATGAAAGCTAAGCGGCACACTAAGCCCGCTCACTTGAGTCCTGAAGAGTGGGCCTGCTGGACCACGCACTGGGATAATGTCCACGTACAATATCAAGCTTACAAGAACCAGCAATATAGGCTGAGCGAGCCGCGTGATGGTAAGGGGATTGCTAAGCACCATTATGGGTCACGAGCTCCTGTCACATATGTTGTGATGTCGATAAGTTTCCTTATGACTTATTACATTAATTTTTGCATATTCATGCGTCCTTTTCAAATACTTGTTTGCATTTATGTTAGTCAGACTCGATTCACTAATCATTATGCATTTTGAATATTGTTCAGCAACTGGCTAACCAGCCAGTTACACTCCTTCAGCAATTGAGAAAGGGGAAGTCGAAGAATGGCGTTTGGGTGGACCAGAGAGCAGAGCATATTGCAGTACAAACTTTTCTTAATTTACAGTTTATGAGATCGATAAGGAGTTGACTGTTGAAGAGCTAGACAAAATCTTCTTAGAGGTCAACCCACTAGATGAGAGGAATCGGGTTTATGCATGGTGTGGGCAGTCGATGAGTCGATCTTGCGGCCAACTATTCCATTGGTCAGTCCTCTGCATCACGATCTACCGGTCGTCATTACACACAAATCGAGGTCGATAACATTGTGAATCCTCTCCAGAACGAGATTGATACTTTGAAGACTACAATTGAGACTCACCATGCCCGTGTCGATCGAGAGATGACAGAGATGAGGCGGTTGATGTCCCTCATGAGCCAATGACGTAATCAGAGTGATGCTCCTCCTCCTCCTCCTTCTTAGTTCTAGCTTTTATTATCTGAATACTACTGTTTCTATGAATTCAACTCGATAATATTAGGATACTTACTTATGTACGGATATTTTTACTATATTCCGGTTTCTCATTAATTTACGAACTTTTTGTGCAATTCAACGGTCTTCTTCATTATACTTGTATTGGTTGACAAGCAGGATAATACGATCGAATTAGGTATTGATAAAATAAAATAAATTAAAAATCTGTCAAATTTAGCGACGGATAACACATTATCCGTCGCTAAGACCACGAATTAAGACGATCTGTCCTAATTCGGTCTAACGACGGATAATCCGTGCCTAAATATAACGACGAATAGTTCTTTATCCATCGTCAAATCTAACGACGAATAGATTTTCGCCGTGAGTCATCACAACATGCGTTTTATCCCGTCAATAGACGGTTTAGTGATGAATCGAGAGTATTCTAGTGACGAATAAAACCGTCGCTAGAACTGCAGTTTTTTGTAGTGAATGATTGTACTAAATTGTATAATAATGTATTTAAAAAATATTATATGGGCATATTACTTACACCGCTTATTTTTCAAACTTGATAAATTATACACAAAACAATTCTAAATCAACCGTACATGAATATAAATTTCACGCCCATTTTCTATTAAAGACATTAAAGAATTAAAGTTAACCATGGTGAAAGCTTGTAGAGTCGAGCTTTTAGATCTAGAAACTCAAGATTCCATGGCCATTTGAGCTTCCCCCGAACTATGTTTATTTAAAAATGCTTTGACGGAGTTCCGGTGACTATGATTACAATGGTGGTGGCGTGTAATAGAAGATGTGAGAAGGACGGTGAGCGTGATAAATTTTGAAGAAGAGAGATTAATTTTTAGTTTAAGACATAAATTTATAATTTAGGAGGTGGGTGTTGTAAGTTTATATAATTTGTATTTTAAAATTGTTTAAATGTTAATAAAATTAATATTTTATGTTTAAATTATGTCATCTGTCTAATTTTAAATGATGTATTAATATTAATACAGTACGACGTAGTACTATTAGCTTAGTCCAAGAGAGATAGTGAATTAATTATTCATTTTGTGACATAAACTGCATACAATATAGTAGTCTGTATTAATAGGTGGGAAATTAAATTTATAATAAAATATTCAAAAGTGTAATCTCGTACAATGACATAATGTAGATTGTGTGTGAGATGAAGATTAATTATTAATTATTGTAGGTTGGATGTGAGATTTTAATAACATCCCATTTAATGTTAAAATTTGGTTAAAGTTATCTAAAAGTAACTTTTTTATTTTTAATCAATTGTCAAATAAATTGTATTGTATGAAATTTTAGGTTGAAATAGAAGAATTTCTCTGTTTTGAAAAAGTGGAAGAGGATATATGAGATATAATGTGTAAAGGTGGATGGTGGAACATAGATTTATCGGGAAAAGGTGAGATCCAAACGTTCGAAGGGAGTGTGTATAATATGATGTAAAATGAAAAGTTAATTTCACTTTGAAGTCAAGCATCCACCATTTTACAGTTGTCCATGCACATGTCAGGTGGTATATATATATCACGCACACTCATCTCGTGATCTATGTGCAATGGACTTGAGTATACATCACTAGATAATAAATGTGACTTGTATAGTATCATCATCATTATTAACTTTCTTTGAACCTTGAATACTTTAGCTCCTTCACGAATTCAAAATTTCAAAAATATACTTCCTCTGTTTATGTATATTCGAACACATGTTATAATAGATGACTGAATAAAGTTATAACATAAATCGAATAAAATAGCCCTTCGCTTTCTATTTATGAAATTAAAAGTTGATCCTACGACGTCTTAAAAATAAAACGTATGAAGTTAAATTGAAATGAAATAATATATTCATTTTCATTTAAAAAATATTCAAGTGTGAGTGGTCCAAAATTTTAGATTAGAATCGGATAATACACTCTTCGATTATAGAAGTTCACACTACGTACGTTTCTTGATTTCAAATTAAAAAGGTGTATGGCTCTATGTAACATTACTTTTTCAACTTAAAAATTTTCTTTTATTATTTATTAGTAGAAAACTCATTACGTGACTATTGGTACTTGAACACATAGGTTTTAAAGCCGTTTGTCTATTTCTGTAAAGAGATGCAAATTGAAAATGTTAAAACGATGGTCTTGTCGGAGCTCTCAAATATGTTAGGCAGGCCAAGCCAGGCCCACCACTATTAAAAGCAAAGAGGGAGAAGAGGCCTTTGACTTGATGATAGTTTGAAAACGCTATTTGTTCGTCTCATCTTCTTGATCGACCTTTGGTTACTTCCAAGAATCTTTCGAAACGTTGAATTTCTCCAAATCTTTCTTTAAATTACTTCTAATAATTATTAACCACGTTTCTTTCATTTTTTCTTGTCTTTTCTCCAAGATTTCTGTTCTACACCTCAATTTCCGCAATACAAACAGTACGGATTTCTCGTTTTTTTCAGTTGAATCTGTTCTGTTTTCTCGTTTTCTAACATGGGTTTGTTTGTTTTGTTTGATCAGTGTATCCAAAAGTGAAGGTGAGAGAAGAAAAAGAAGAAGCTGATCAGTATGCCTATGAGAAAGCTTCTCTCGACTCTCTCAAAGCATTTCAGTGGTTTTCTCTGTCTGATCGTTCTTCTTCTTCCTCTTCAGGTACCCACCCTTCCACCCTATATTTTCTTTTTACATCTCACTATATTTTATTTCACCTTATAAGGGAATGTTTCAGAACAATTTTGTGACTATCTTTACAATCAAAGTATTATTAATATAAATGACAGTATATGTTCCAGCTTTTAGATGACATCAAATTTATCATATACTGTACATCTCAGTAATACAAACAATGGAAGTTATCTACTTATCTCTGTGTTTATCACAGACCTTACTTGAACAAGATCTGTTTTATACAACTCTATACAATATTTCGAGCTTTTAGAATAGATGTAATTCTATCAGTTTTTGCTAATATAGAATATAAAACGAATTAAAAAGTTTATCAAATTGGCTAGCTTATGAGCTACGGGCTAGAGAATGTAACATGCTTTATTTGAAATATAAGCTCATTGAGTTTATAATCTAGTACGGAACATTACATATGTGTCTGTGTGCAAAAAAAAAGAAGCTTTTCCTGATTATATAGAGATCTAGTTATCATAATGAGGTTTTGCTTTGCAAACTTGCTGGTGATTATGGTACAAGCTATAATTAGCTTTCAGAATCCATTTCAAACAGGCATACTGCATATTCTGCATAGCATTTCACTGGATAGGTGGAAAGTTAAGTATGGAAAGATCGTAGATATTCAAAACCATACATGATATTCGTGGCTAGTGTGAATTGTACCCTTTAAGCTTTATGCTTGGTGCCACAAAACATCAGCTTATGACAGAGAAAAGGACAAAAAACAGTTTGTGGCGTTTCCATTATATAGACTTAGATTATGCATCTGTAATGATCTTATTGGAAGTTTACAATTGATTCCATTTTCTTTTTTTGAATGTAGATGAGTCTCCACGATCAGTCGTGAGGATTCCTTGGTCCTCTATCTCAAAATCCCCACCTCCTAGCTATTATGCACCAAAAGGTTTGTACTCCTCCAAGTCTCCACTAGATCTCTTTCTCATGATGTTTTGTGGTTACTGAGTTCGAAGAAACTCATGTAGTTAGTTTGATATGCAGAAGAAACAAACAAAAAGAAGTCGGGGGTTGTGGAGGAGCCGAAAAATATAAGAGCTGCTTCAGCCCCACGTCCACGAGCTGTGTTGTCAAGTCCAGGTAACCTTTACATGTTGCAGATTTTTATTACTTTCCCACATTTTTGTATGCTTTCACCTTGGATTGCTAAGTGGCATCAGTTTATTCATTAAAATTCAAAGATCACTTGTAACCCTCGTTGTTGCTAAACACTGTCTTTAACACAATCTGAAACTGTAGGTGCTATCTGGTGTACTTATTCATATAGTGGTGTCCTCGATTCTCAAATGATCATTGTAGACCTAGAAATGTAGGAGTTATCTTTTCCATAAATGGGTAAACTTTATGGTCCATCCTGGTCGAAGCTAAATGGGTTAATAATCAATTTAGGAGATCCTTGAGGATTGATCTTTATATATGAAATCAAGTTCCTTTTGAGTTTTGACTTTTCAAGCAGCCATATATTGTTTTGGCATCAAATGTTTCGTTCAGTTACAATTTTGGTGATGCATTTTATCTTTTCATTCTTTCTAGTTAATGACAGAAAAATTGAGAGCAGAACACCTGCAAGAAAAGATGACACCAAAACCGGTAGCAAAACACCGGGAAGAAAACAACTATTCATGGGTCTAAGGAATCATAATTCATGTGAGAACAGACATGCCCAATGTAAGGTGTTACCGAAATCTACACCTGCTGAAACTTTTGAGCCATCCCCGTCACGAAACAAGACACCACTTGAGTTGAAAAATTACCTTCGAGCTAAAGTGAAAACAGCCGTGTCTGGTTCAAGCTCACAGGCTGCACACCAGAAAAGAGGAGCTGTAGTCCCTGTGCGGACCCCAAGCTGAGCATTTGATAAGACGACCCACAACTAACTTCCTTTGGCATTACAGCGGGAACACGAGGCACTGTTTTGGAGCAAAATGAATAACACAACTCAGAGGTAGTAACAAATGATTGATCCATATGACTGGAACTTTGTGCACACAGTTTTATTCTTGCTCAGTTTTATTTCAATATGACGTATTTACTGACGAACTGGGATTTGTCGTGCATTTATATTGATCCTGTCTTGTTCTATATCTTGTCTTTACATGGTATAGTAGAATATTGTGATGCTGGGTGTAGAATTCCTGAGACCTGACCTGGAAAAGTTCCTATTATGATGGCGATTTGATGTGTTGGCCTGAGCTGGGTAGAAAATCTGAATATGATCCAGCCCCCAGTGAAGTATAGAGTGAGATTCATGAATCTTAATTCTCTATACGGCGTGATTTTTTTTTATCTCGGAGAAATCTGCGAACCAGAGTGTAAGCGTAGTAGTATAGCTTTTCAGACAGCGTTAAGATGGAAATTAAGAACGTTCGATCTTTTTGATACACAACCGGGCTTAAACAAAGTCATCCTGGAACATGGTGCATTTACTGAAAAAATCAGGGTCACAAGATTTTCCCAGATGCTTGCGTTCCACGAAACTGATCGAACGCTCATCCACACCAAATTTCTCACTATTCCTCGTAGATTTGCCAAATTTAGCGAACCGGAGGGTTTTGTGTTTTACTCTTTGGGCCTCTTTTGCATGGGAGCGAACCATGTTCGAATAAGTTGCGAATCACGTTCTCGAAATACACTATTGAATTCTCCAAAGGGTGATCATGATTCCAGATCTCGAAATACCGAGTTTTTCAAATTTTCAATCATGCATGTGTAAACAAACTACATAAAAAATTGGCAATCTATACTTGGAGATCCTGCTTCTGATTTCTCCTGAATAATTAACAAAACGTTGTGGGAACTTAGTGCTCACGTTCTTCCACCCATTTCTCAAAAAACTGTCTAAATACCTTTGGTTTGCCTAATCACTGCTGGTTATTGAATTCAGAATGATCACCAGCTACAAAATTTGGACTAATAACAGAATTTTGGTTGCTAGCTTTGTTGTTCTCTCACTCTTTTGGCTTTTCTATGGAACTGAAATAACTGCAAAGCCGGCCGGCTGGGATTGGACGCAAGGCGGTTTTATCAAGACAGAGGCCACACAGTTCTTACTGAACGGAAAGCCATTCTATTTCAACGGTTTCAACGCCTATTGGCTATTGTCTGTGGCTTCAGACCCCTCGACCAAGGGTAAGGTAACGGATACCTTCAGACTGGCTTCGAAGCACGGATTGAAAGTTGTTCGGACTTGGGCTTTCAATGATGGTGGCTACAAAGCCCTCCAGATGTCTCCAGGTTTGTACGATGAGGATGTGTTTAAGGTATGTTAGTATAACATAGATATTCGAAACAATGCATATATTGAAACATCAGCCATAAATGGTGAACTTGTATTTGCTTATTGTTTGAAATTTAGGCCCTGGATTTTGTGGTATCTGAAGCCAGAAAGTATGGAATATATTTGATAATGAGCTTGGTGGACCAGTGGAAAAGCCTTGGTGGGAGAAAGCAGTATGTTCAATGGGCAAGAGAGCAAGGCCAGAACATAACCAGTGATGATGACTTTTTCACTAGCCCTGTTACGAAGACGTTTTACAAAAATCACGTCAAGGTATGTAGGATCAAAAATTAGGCGAAGGGCCTAATATATAGTCGGAGATGTCTTAAGAACAATCCATTGTATAACCTGTTTCGATTTGCAGGCAGTCCTTACAAGAGTAAATTCGATAAGTAAGACCATGTACAAAGATGATTTTACCATATTCGCGTGGGAACTTATGAATGAGATTCGCTGCGAATCTGACCTTTCTGGGAAAACTATTCAGGTCCTTTCTGTCTTTCACTGATTAACTTGATTTGCCTGATATTCTGTTTTCATACTGTTGAAAGAATGTCTTATCATTCGCCAGGATTGGGTAGTCGAAATGTCAGCTTATGTGAAGTCTATAGACGCAAACCATCTACTAGAACTTGGGCTAGATGGATACTATGGCCTGGAAAAGAGAGAATCAAATCCTGGTGGATGGCTATCTGGCACTGATTACATGTCGAACAATCAAATCACAGGAGTCGATTTTGGTACAATTCATCTGTACCCTGAATGGTTCGTTGTATCTAAACTGCATCATTTTACTACAACAAATGTATCATTTACAGGTTCAACAGAATGATTGACAGGGCAAATGTGTTGTTAACTGACAGGTTTCTTGAATTAGACGATAAGGAGCAGTTGGATTTCGTGAAGAAATGGATCCAGACACATGCAGACGACTCACGGTTTCTCCTGGGAAAGCCACTGGTCTTGACCGAGTATGGGAAACTGTTAAAACTGGAAAACACCTCAAGATCCAGGGAGGAATATTTTAGGAAGATACTGAGCGAAGTGTACCAGTGTGCAAGAGATAGAGGCCCCTGTGGAGGTGCTCTCTTGTGGCAAGTTCTGCCTGAGGAAATGGAGAGCTGGAGCGATGGCTATGACATTAGTTTGGCGCGTAGTTCATCGACTATTGCCCTTCTTGATAAACATACCAGTCTCATTTCTTCTCTTAAGTAACTCAGAAAATTTTGAGTTCAATGTGTAAATTGAGCATGTATGTATAGGTTTTAACGATATGGGGCTTAAACACAGTTTTCTCTATATTTGCAGCTTGTTTAGTTTCACAACAAGATAAAATCAACTCTAAACATTTCAGGAGCTTTTGAAGGAACCCATCAGGAAAACTCAAATGAATCATTGAAGCAGAATAAATGACACATTAAGCGACTATATTCGACAACAACCACATTAACAGACCATATCTGAGCTGAGTACACACATTACAAGACCATATATTGATCTACTACTCATCCCTCGGCAACATAGAAGAGAAGATCTCTGCGAAAGCGTCCATTTTCTCCCTAGGCAATGACAACCCGACCTCTAAACCTCCCTCAGATCCTCTTGCCCTTGAAAGTGACATAGCTCCTCCGCCATCGGTAATCAAAACTTCAGTCTTGTTCGGCTTACCCCAACCAAAATCGACATCATAGAAGTCAAATTTTGGCGATCCGACCACACTAAAAAACCGTTTACTCATCACAGACTCGTACTTGGACACCCACTCACCAGCATCACTTAACAGTCCCCCCTTCACATTAACTTTTGTTGTAATAATCTCTGAGATTACCTCAACGGCGTTAAGAAAACCATCATCGCCTTTTAACTCACCGTGAGTAGATCTCGTCAATGCAAAACCTAAACAATTACCGAAGTACCCCCTTGGTATAGGCGAATCCATTCGACTCCTCATGTCCACCGGAATGTCAAAGTACTCATCCTCCACCCCGTCCACCAATTCGCCTACCTGGCCAGCTGACTTCACCAAGCAAGTCCAAATGTAGGAGATTGCCATCACAAAGGACGATAAGTGAGCTTTCGCTAAATCAGGTCGTTTCGACACAACCAAATCCCTGAGTCTCATAATGTCCTCCTTTCGTATAACATACGTTGCTCGGACTTTGTCATTTGAATACTGATGATTATGATGGCCAGGAACCGATTCTTGATAGAGTTTCTTAATCTCATGTTGGAGATTATCCCAATGGAGATTCGCCAATCCTGATGGATCTTTTATCACTGACCTGTCATAAAACGGAAGCAAATCATTAGCAGCTAAAAGTTCTTCATGATTACCAGTACCATTATCTTCATGGCGAAGGAGCTTGGAGTGAATTAAACTCCAAGCTTGCATGAATCTTTCGAACGAACTGCCATCTCCAAGCGCGTGATGGTAAGTGAACCCAATGGAAATTCCAGCACCTGGAAACAGGGTAATCTGCAATGCGAACAGAGATGAAATGTTCATGTCTGTCGGGACATAGTCGTAGAAATCGCTGGAATCGCGTGGTTGGTTTCCAACCAGGTTATTGAAATCAGCCGAGGACTCGGAAATGGTGACAGCAATTGAGTCACCTGGCTGGAAGGTGATCTCAGGGAGTGTTTCTAGAGGAAAGGTTAGATTCCCTGATACCGGAACGAAATGTTTGAGTGTCTGGGAGAGGGATGTTTTCAGATTGGGAATGATGGTTTGGAGAAAATGGGACTTAGAGCATGATGGGAACGGGTAGAATAGAAGGCGGTACTTCGGTAGGTAGCTGGCGAATGCGATGTCGAAAAAGGTTAGAGGCAGTGAGAGTTCCGCCACGCCAGGTGGTGGCGCGATGCGGAAGCGTTCAATTGTGGTGAGTGATGATGGTTTTGGGGTTTCAGTAGCAGAAGGCTTCATTGTACAGTACAGAGTTGTTCTGATATGGGGAGAAGAGCAAAATGGAGTTCTTTTTTCTTCTGTTTCAACAATTTATACATGTATGAGAATATGGGGAGAATATTGTCTGGAGAAAATTATTAAACGTTTTGCTCTTCACTCTATAATATGGGGATTAGGGAGTAACAATTAATTATGAAAAATGACTATGATAACATTTGCATGTGAAATGACATAACCCAGATTTTGTATGTTAAGTCCCTTCCAATGCAAATTGTATCTACTGCATGATAGTTGATAGAACTATAATAGTTAATATACCGAGGCGGACAACTTAGTTTGTAAGACGCTTTACTTTTAATTAATAAGTTGAAATTCGAGTCATTTTGTTGTTTAAAAAAGGAGAAAATGTAATTTGAATATTCTAAAAACTAAATATAAAATTTAATGGTGTGTGCTGCTACACGTTTGTATAACAATGAATATAAAATTGAATGGTGTGTATTGGGCAGTGGCCACTTACCTAAATGATATGAGGACATGGGGTCTCTCTGAAATCATATACCTGTAAAATTATCTTAAGAAAAGAAAAAACAGAGTGAAGATGTGAACCCAATATGTTGACATAAAATGAAGTTTAAACTCGGTAGGAATTAGATTCCTCACCTTTTTATAAGTTCGAGCTTTTAAATGAAATATATTTTAATAATGACCTGTAGGGTTTTCTTGTCGTTTTTGAAATGCTGGAATATGTGTGTAATTTAATTTGATTAGCTTATCTTTGTTTTTTTGCAGTTCTTTCTGCCCATACACAGTTCAAACCATTACACACTTTATGTAGTAGACACTCATTTGAAAACTATTTACTACATGGACAATCTGCCCATGAATGAAGTTAAAGGCAAATCAATCAAATATGCAAATATATTGGTTAGTCATTTCTCATTCTTTTCATTTTTTTTCCAGTTTCTTTGTGGTTTGCTTATGTATTTTTATCAAGTTTCTCTTCTTTCTATTGATTTGCAGAAGAAGAAATTCGGGGACTTTTTGGCTGTTAATAGTCATCCTGCAGGCCAATCGTCCAGAAATACGGGTTTAAGCATCAGAACCCATGGGACTTGAAATCAGCTGATAATGGAAACCTTGTTTGTGGACTTTATGTAATGTCAGTTATGAAGGATTTTTGTGGATCACAATATGAATGTGCTGATTTAATGGACTCATCAGGAAGAGCATTTAGAAGACCTAAAATTTGTGCCTTATTACTTCTATCTGATCACAATTTGGTTAGGACAGAGTTACTGAAAGCTGTGGACCTGTTTTCGAAGAAAAAACATTCCATGTTGCAGGAGTTGAAAGAAAAGAAAGCAAAGGAGAAAGCTGAGAAGGAAGCATAGGATAAAGCTGAGAAGGAAGCAAAGGAGAAAGCTGAGAAGGAAGCAAAGGATAAAGCTGAGAAGGAAGCAAATGAGAGAGTTTTGAAGGAAGGAAAGAAGGAAAAAATGTATTAAAGAAAGAATAGAAAAGTTCATTTTGCTGATCAGTAAATCTTGTAGTACAGGAAAATTGTAGTAAGAAGAGAAATTTTTTATTTTACTATGTATGTGGTTGAAAAAGTGTTTTTTTCAGATATGACTTTAAAAGGGTGATGTAGTTTTTAACTAGTAATCTGTATTTTTTTAGCTTGTAGATGGGATATTTTTAATTTTTATATTACAACATTTTTCATTTTTGCAGTTAAGTTTATGTACAACTCACCTCAAAAAATTTTCTTTGTTTTTATCTGTGGATTTCTAGATGTTATCTGTGTAATTTTAGATTGTAACTGGGATATTTTAAAAGGTATAGTTGCGGACAACTACTCTTTTTTTTTTTCTATCATTTTATTCCTATTGACATTTGAGCAACAATATTAAATGTAATTTTACAATTGATTTACTATTTTAACGGTTTATTTTTACTCATACAGTAAACACTAGCTTTCTCATTACCCTTTTTCATCTTCGAATATGAGAACTAAGCAGCAGATCCGTGATTACATAATGCAATCAAGAAAAAGAGCATAGGGAGAAAATGAAGGAAGAGTACCGGGAGAAAACGAAGATATAGTACATGAAGAAAACGAAGGAGTACAGGAAGAAAACGATGCACTGGATTCAAACGAAGATGAACGCGGGAATGATTAGGTGATGTTTCTTGGGACTTCAAAGAGGAAAAGGGGATCTGAAAAAAAGAAAAAAAGGAAATCAACAAGTAGTGATAGTTGATGAGTTAGTTTTTGTTTATGTGTTTGTTCATTTTTTGGTTTGAATGTTTTTTCTTTGTTTGCTTACACTGCATTTTTTAGTTTATCCTGTGGGTTTTTTTTAATGGGGGCTGCTGGATTTTTTTTTTTGTTTTCACATGTATGTGGAACTTATTAGCATTAATCTGTATGTCTTTAGGGTATAATCTGTGCAATTTAATTTGTGTTCTGTAGGGTTTATATTGACATGTAGGATTTATGATATGATCTGTGAAATTTATTTTTGGTCCTGTAGGGTTTAATATTGACATGTAGAATTTGATCTGCTGGACTTAGTGTGTGTTTTTAATTCTCATGTGTTTCCTCCATGTAGGGTTGAGATGAAATTCCAAACAACATGTGTTCCTAGAAGGGTTTCTAGGTTGTTAAAGGGTTTGGGTGATGAAGAGAAGGAAACAATTAGGTCAATTGGTTTTGGAGGAATACTTGACCTTCAGATAAAAAGGTTGCCATTAGGGTTAACTAACTCCATTTCCTGTAGAGAATATTGATGCTAGTTCTATGATTCAGAAAATTGGATCTTTTAGTTACCAAATCTCTGTTAAAGATGTCCAAGATGTTTTGATGTTGCCAAGTAATACAAGCAAACCACTCCCAGTTAAGAAAGCGCCAATGAAGTCTGTTGAGGGTTTGGTTGAGTCATGGGAGGAATCATTTGGTAAAACAAATGATGGTATTCTAGTAAAAGATTTGGAAGAAACCCTCAAGGTAAGTAAAGGTGAGGTGTTTGCAAAGATTTTTGTCATGTACGTTGTTGGAGTCCTGCTTTCACCAACATCTGGAAAACCATAGATTTAGCTTTGCTGCCTTATGTTGAAGACATTTCATCCATAACTACATATGATTGGTCTGGTTATGTTTATGAAAAGCTTAAAAAAGAGATCATGAGGTACAAAAAGAATCCTTCGCAAGGTTCAAAATGGAACAGGCATTGCAATGGTTGTCTGTTGGTTCTGGTTATCTGTTATCTTCATAGGTTCCCAATGTATGGTAAGAATGAATCCGTTGAGAGGCCATTGATAAAGCATTGGAGTTCACATAAGTTTGAATTGAGGGTGAATGCTGAAAAAGAGAAATATTGGTGCTTTTGGCCAATTACTGATGTTGCACGATGTCTACCCTATTAGTTCACACAAAGATGTT
>JAYMSP010001900.1:0-27850 GCA_036897095.1 Plantago elongata | reverse complement strand
ATAACAAGTTGTAAGAACACTCAGACCAAAACTTGAGAGGCAAATGTGACTGAAACAAGAGAGCTCTAGCAACTTGTAAAAGATGCTGATGTTTTCTCTCAACTCTACCATTTTATTGAGGTGTCTCAACACAAGATCTCTGATGAATAATACCCAAAGAAGCATAAAAACTGGTCAGATTAAATTCAGGTCCATTATCTGATCTCACACATTTAATTTTTTCTGTCAAATTGAGTTAACACCAAATTATAAAAATGATCCATATGATTTTTAACTTTTGATTTGTGTGTCATGAGATAGAGCCATGTGCACCTAGAATAGTCATCAACAATGGCTAAGAAAAATCTTTTACCAGAATAAGGAGTATGAAATGACCCCCAGATATCAACATGAATCAAATCAAAAGTATTTGCAGAAATTTTTCTGTTCTCATTAAAACTGAGCTTCTTTTGTTTACAGAAATGACAAATGTCATAAACAAATTATGTATTACATTGTTTAACTGAATATTCAGGTATGTCTACAAGACTAGATACAGATGAATGTCCTAATCTCATATGCCACAATTTAAAAACATCTTGTTTATTACATTTGACAGAATTGACACCATATTGAATGTGTGGGATCTTGATAATGGTCCTTGATAAATGGTATAAGCCATCAGTAAAAGCACTAAATCCAATCACCTTTCTTGTTGATATGTTCTGCAAGTGACAATGATACTTATTAAAATGACAACTCAAATTCTCAAAGTGAGTTAAGTGAGGCACAGACACTAGATTAAATGTGAATCTAGGTACAAAAAGGACATTATGCATAGTTAACTTGTCTAAAATTTTAACTTCACCACTCTTAACTGCAGTGATATTATCACATGTAGGAAGATTTATGTTGATATCAACATCAACAACATTACCAGTATAATAACTACAGTCACAAATCATATGATTTGTAGCTCTTGTATCAAGTATCCATATATCATTTTGACCTGCTAAGACACTAGAATACAATGCATACTTTGTGATGCCTGTGCCTGAAGTAGAGGGAACTTCAGAAACTGCAACAGCCACCTTATGAACAGGACTAGAAGGGTGTTGCTATTGTGTTAACATTTGTTGTTGTGCCTGAAACCTAGCAAACTCCATAAACTGATTATACAAATCAGGTGATATATCATCAGAAACCATCTGAGAACAACTAGCTTCATCAACAACTGCAGCATGAGCATGATGATTTCCATGTTGTTGCTGACTAACAAGCCTCTTGCCATTACCCTTGTTTCTCTGCCAACCATGTGGATATCCTATTATCTGATAACAAGTCTTCATAGTATGCCCAATAGCACCACAATGAGAGCATTTAGGCTTGTCTTTATCCTTGTTCTGACCCCTGAAATAAGTATTCTTCACCATACAAGCAACATTTTCAGGCATAACTTCACCAATTTGCCTGCTCATCATAGCCATATAATCTTGACTCGACTGCACATTATCATAAGAACTAAGACCTCTTTGTCCTTCTTCTTGCAACAATATAGAATAGATCTTCACCAAAGTTGGTATAGGAACTTGCATTAGAGTTTGACTACGAATGTTAGCATAAGAATAATGTAATCCCACAAGAAATTTTACTACCCCATCTTCATGTTGAGTAGCAATAACTGCTTCACTACCACCACAAGTGCATGTACTAACTGGTCTTAATGCCACAAACTCATCCGAAAGCTTCTTAAACTGACCATAATACACAGAGATAGTATTTGCACCTTGACGAATAGAACTCAAAGATTTCTGTAAATGAAACACTCGAGGACCAACACTACGAGTAAATCTAGTCTGTAATTCTATCCACAAATCTCTAGCAGAAGTAGTACGCAAATGTGAAGACGTATATCTTGAGAACATGAATTAAGAATCCAAATAGGCACTAAAGCATTAGCTCTTTTCCAAGCAGCATACAACAATGGAGTAACATTTACATCAGGTAAAGAAATCGTACCATCAACAAAACCTGTCTTGTTCTTGACATCCAAAGCCATCAAGATTTGCTGACTCCACGACTGATAATTCACCTCATCTAATTGCTCAAGAACAATTGCAATGTCAGGCTGATCTGACGGTTGCAGAAAATACGGAGAAGATGGCAAATCAATTCCAACCTCCAATTGATGAACATGATGACGTTCACCAGAAACACCATTCATCGAACCATTATCCGCCATGGATGATCGACGAAAGAAAGAAAAAAAAAACAGAGTTTCAACAATAATTGCAACGGAAATGGAAATCAAATTTCCAAAGAACACAGCGTAATCGTAACCACTGACTTAGTTTTGATACCATGTAAACTTCCAGAATCTGGAAGTAAAATCAAGATTTCATCCAAATTGAACAAAAAACTATAGAGAATTTGATGATTGATGAAGATGAGTGTTTAGTTGTATTTAAAAGGCTAGCTAATTACTTTGCTAACTAACTATTGTATCATTCCTTTAAGTATAAGGTACAGGTCGCGTATTAACTAAAGCATAGGCTGAAAGACGCTATCTTCTGTTTACTTTCTTTACTTCAGCTATTTCTGCTTCTTCTTCATTTCATCTGGCTTCTTCATGTATCTTTACACATGCATGGTGAATGATTTTTGTTTCCACTGATCAAAACCTTGACATCTTTCCAAATTCCAACCAAAGCCGCATTTATTCCTCACAAAATGCTTCATTTCTTTTCACAATATTATAGATTTCATCCTTAACCAGAACTGTGGTAGTGACATCCCGTCATTCTACGTTCACCTTTCGGCAAGTAGTAAAAAATTTAAAAATTAGTCTTGAACAAATTTTCTATCATACTAATAGCAATATTCACGCATTGGAAGTTTTCTATCATACTAATAGCAATATTCATTCATCCTATGCTTATGAAAAATAAGTGACAAGTAATTTAAAATGTTGTCTCGATGAAAGTGTCAAACCGTCTATTATTTACTAATCCTTCACACACTATACTTTCAAGCTTGCAAGTGACAAGAAATTTAAGGTGTCATTATGAGTCTCAACTACAAAGTCTCGATCCCGATTTCCATTTCCTCAAATTTTTTAAGATTATGTCACTTTAGTCTAAATATAAAGTGAGTTATTGTCCGAACTTAAAAAGATTATCAACCCTTATATTTTGTTATTGTACAAGAATACTTAGTTTTATTAACACATAAATATTAACGATTTTATCAATAACATGAATACTTCACTAGATTTGAGTTCGTATGTTTTTGAAATAAAAAGAAACATGAAGGGGACTTCAACACAACTACACGACCTTCCTAAGACATACCAAGAGAAACGCGTAAGTACATTTGCGCAACTTGCAAAGTATAAAATTGAAGGAAGTGCCTCAATTACTGGAGTCGTGCTTTCAACTTAGTACTACTAGTATTTTGTTCCATTGAAAAAATCCACATTATATTTAGTACATTATACACAGAACATACATTGTATAATAACTAGAATAGTTTATTTTTCTACATACATCAAACCGCGCTAGCTGTATGAATAATTGAATATGTTAATTCATTTCAATTCTATTCCATTCCATTTCCCTCTTTAGAGAATGTGAAATCCCAACAACCCTACACTTTCTACTCTATATATATTAGGCCAAGAGCAATCTCCAGAATATATCACTACTCATCAATCTCCGCCTGACATTCGATCGAATAATGGCGAGGGCTGTCGAGATGCTTAAGTTTGTCACAGTCGTCGCATTCTTTTTTGGTGCCGCATCAGCTGGCAATTTCAACCAAGATGTGAATCTAACTTGGGGTGGACCGCGTGCTCAAATACAGAACCAGGGTCAGCTTTTGGCGATGACACTAGATAATACGTCTGGTTGCGGATGGGAGTCCAAGAATCAGTTTTTACGCGGAAGGTTTGACGTGCGACTCAAACTTGTGCCTGGTAACTCAGCTGGCACAGTGACCACATTTTTCGTAAGCCTCCGGGCCTTCTAAACTTTATTCATTACACTTTTTTGTACCTAGCTAGGATTCATGATCACCAAAGACTGATAAACATGAAATGACAGTTATCATCTCAAGGATCAGCACATGACGAAATCGACTTTGAGTTCCTTGGGAATTCCTCCGGGCAGCCATACACAATACACACCAATGTCTTTGTCCAGGGCGTAGGCAACAAGGAACAACAGTTCCGCCTTTGGTTTGATCCTACCATCGCGTTCCACACTTACACAATTGTTTGGAACTCGCAGCGTATCATGTAAGTAACCAATTGCTATTGCCTATTGATTTCTCGCTCACAGACTTAATACTACTCAATACCTTGTTGATTATATGAATATATGATCGATGCAGTTGGATGGTAGACAACATTCCCATTAGAGTGTTTAACAACTACAATGCATTCGGAGTTCCCTTCCCGACATTCCAACCGATGAAAGTGTATGCCAGCATATGGAATGCAGATGACTGGGCAACACAGGGTGGTCGTGTGAAAACCGATTGGACCAAGGCCCCTTTCACTGCATATTACGGAAATTTCAATGCCAATGCTTGCATAGTGAGTGGAACCTCGAATTCGTGCAACAGCGGAACCATGAGCAGCCAGGCATGGCAAACTCTAGCATTAGACGCTAAGAGTCGGAACAGAATCCGATGGGTGCAACGAAAACAGATGATCTCGAACTACTGCAATCAACTTTATAGGTTTCCAAATGGCCTTCCTAAGGAATGCAAGCTACCAAGGTTCTAAGGAACACTGGTTCTGGACCAGCTTGGCCAATCAATCAAGCTCCATTTATTTTTCTTGATTGTGTCATGTTTCCTGCACTTAATTTTCATCAACCTGTCACTTAAATATCAATATATTTCCTTTCATTTTTGTTCAAATTCTGTGTAAGAAAATTATATATATTTTCTTTTGAATCTGTCAAATACTTTTATTGATGTAATGCAACGTTCATAAAGAATGCTCAACCTAAGAATTATTCAATGAATTGAAGAGAAGAAGTGAGCTAGTACACTTGAGCTAGATGTCTATTTATAGAGATTCTGTTTTGTGACCGCTACGTACTAACTATAAGCTCAGGGTATAACTGTAATTGAAATAGTATAATTACTACAGCGTAATGTACTACTCGCTATTTTTCTGCTGGTATTGTTGCTTGTGTATCTTCAGAATGGTTAAATTTATCTTGAGATAGTCTAGTGAGCGGTTTTTTCATTGAATGTGGAAATTTTATTTTTCCATATACAGACAACGTAAAAACCCACCGACCTTAAATAAAAAATCACATACAGTACGTAAAAATTCACAGGTATAATAAAAAATCACAGACCCTAAATATAAACCCATAGATAGTATGTAAAAACTCACCGACACTGAATAAAAATCCACTTACTCTAAATTTAAAAAAAATCATATTTAATGAAAAAAACCTCTCTTTTCCTAAAATTTATAAATTATCTTATAGAATTCAAGTATAATTAGGAATTTATTAGTATTAACTAATAAAGTCTATTTAGGAAGTTAGCTATATAAGAGAGTCTCAGTATATGAATTTTCGCAATTTTACATTGATCATAAATTTAATTAAAGTCAAATGGACTGTTTGATATAGAATTGGAGTTGAATTATATAAATTCGAATCGAGTTTTTACATATATTTTTTAGATAGAAATACAATTGAGATGAACTATGTACAGTTCTATAACAAATAAGTGAAAGTATTTGAGAATTACAGGGAGAAATATTAAAAAGAGAATAATCACGAAACAAAACTAAGCAGACTTAAGTAAAGGAAAGATCAAGTCAGTCCTGGCCGACTTTGTCTTCTTCAATTAAGTCCACCACCTTGTCTGTCTGAAGTAGTGCAATTAACTTCTCTCTAATTGCACTTTGGTTTCAAACTCTATATGACATAAACTTTTGATCCCTGGAGCTATCTTGTTACTTAGATTGTTATTCATAAGTAAAAATTAGCCTATGTCGCTCTTAGAAGTTGGATTCGCCACTTTGGATGGTTCTTATGTTCGAACAAAATGGTATACAAAAGAACACTATTACTAAAGTGTCTTTAGTTTTAAAGAATAATAAACGTTAAAATGTATAGTTGGTATTTTTCAGCCTTTTTATATCCAAAACCAAACCTTCTTTAATTTTACAAGACAAATTGAACTTAGTTTTGGCCTTAAAAAACACAATCCCACACACATGTATTAATGTATATCTTGTGGAAAAAAATACCTTGAATCGGGAAAGCACGTCTTGAGCCTAAATTCATACTTGTAGAGTTAAGAAAACGAGGTTTAGACCTCTTTAATCGGGTAGTGAATCAACTCAAACTTTAGAGCATAAAAAGAATAAATATAGTAAGATATGGTAGATGACTTACGTTCCAAGTGAAATAAATGAGATTATATAGAGTTAATTCGGAAAATCGAATCCGTCAAATCCTGAACTGTTGCCCGTACCAACACGTGGTCCAGATTACAGGGGTAGTCGTTCATCGTGCAGTCAGGCTCGGACCTGTTGTAGACTATAGGTCGGGGAATCCTTCCAGGTCGTATTTCTTGACTTCTACCACAATCCATACTATAGTCTTTGGGTCGGACCCCCGAGCTATAGGATACGAATTGAGTTTCTTCTTTAAGTCTGCGATCCCGGTTAGAGCGGTTCTTCTCGTTTTCCACGTAATTCGTCTCTTCTGCTGGTAATTCATTCGAGTAATGATGGTAATTCGTCTTCATGACCTTCGTGCAATTTGTCTGTCTCTAGTTCAATTTATGTTAATTCTTTCGATTTGTGAGGGACTGAATTAGTCATAACAGTATACTTTAATATTCAAATCCAAATCGAATCAAAAATTAAACTCTCAAAATCAAATTTGAAAACAGATTTCATAATGCGGATTATAATTTTAATTTAAATGTGAAGCCGGAAGCCAATTCAACCAAAACCAAGTGTAGGAGATGAAGTGGAGGTGATATATTGGGGAGAAGATTGAAACGGAGAAGAAATTGGGGAGATAGAATTGTAGAAATGAGATGAAATAAGATAAGGGCTAAATTCTACTTTATCTCTATTCCCAACCGGGCGATGAGAAATTGAACAGTTGAGATAAACCTATTCTGACACCACCGAAGCTATAATGAGGCTACATTGTAATTATTTTCATAGCTTTGGGCTCTTTTTGCTATTTCAAAAAGAAAATGTATCTCATAGAAAACTGCATTAAAGGATGCATCCTAAGGGCTCAGGATAAAAACTAAAGAAAGGATAAAATGAAGATATCATCAGAAAGTGTATGTGCCAAAAAAGTGTATGCCCCAAAAGAAACATACAGAAAAATAATAAAGAGTTTATTTTTTGAGGAACAATAACAAAAGTTGATTAGCATAAAATGGCCCAATTTTGTTCAAACTAGATTTTTCAAAGTGAAAAATACAGTAAATCTCTAAAATCTTTGTAAATTGATAGTTTATAAATTAATAATTTTAATAAAATTAATAATTAATTAATTTGATTTCAACTTTAAAGCAATATAATTGTACAAATTTTGATCATCAACAATGAAATAAGAAAACGTATAATAAAATAATAATCTTTTTTAAAATCGTAATACTCCATATATATATATATATATATAAAACGAAACTATAAATTAATAAAAAATTTCACACTTGTTTCATTAATATTTTTGTCATGTATTCACTTGATTCCTTTTTTAACAATTTATGTCTATCTCAAAATCTTTTAAATACACTCGACAATTAAAGCATTATCTTTTAGTAACTATTTAAACTTAAAAATCATAATTCCACACATACTTTAATATTTAAATTCAAATCGAGCCGAAAATTAAACTCTCAAAATTAAATTTGAAAACCAATTTCATAATCCGGATCATAATTTTAATTAAAAGGTCAAGCCGGAAGCCAAACTCAACCAAACCAAGTATAGGAGGCAAAATATTGAGGGGAAGATAAATGGAGAAGAAAGTGAAATAGATTTGTAGAAAAGCGTAAAAGAAGATAAGGGATGAATTCTGCTTTATCTCTAATCCTATTCTGACACAGCAGAAGTTATAATGAGGCTACATTGTAATTATTTTCGTAGCTTTGGGCTTTTCTTGCCATTTTAGAAGAAAATGTATCTCACAGGAAACTGCATTAATATATTTACACCTATGGGAAAAAAGAAGCACCATTAAGTACGTGAGAACGAAAAACTCATTTACATATAAAACGATATGACATGTCGACGTCATCAAAAGTTAATTCGCATAAAATGATCCACTTTGGTTCAGGTCAGATTTAAGAAAAAATACAATAAAAATAATATATATACTTAATAATTTATTAAATAATAATTTATTCGAGTTTAATTTCTGGACAAGTATAAATTTGGGCCACCATCAATAAAATAATAAGTAATTTTTGTTATATATAACCAAATATATGACGCGTGGGGAACTTTCAATTCAACCAATTTCAACACAATTTTATCTTTTCAAGTATAAATCTACCAAAACGTTGTTAATGCCTAGGCTCAACAAATATCACTGGTACTTAACTGCTTCTCTTTATCACAAAATTCCGGGGTCGATTGGTATAGAATTTGAATGGGCATTTGGATGTATTTTGGTGAAATTGTGTTTGGAATGGAATTGAAATGAGGGTATTTGAAGTATATTTTAGGTCAAATCACTATTTATTGAATAAAATTGATCAATTTAAATGATTTCCCAAACCGCCCCAATCATCTTTTTTATAAAAGATATTATTTAATTTTTCACACCTATCTCTCTCCATTTCACCAAAATTCAACCGTTCATCTATTAGTATTAGTATGAAGGAGCGCAGAAGTAACGGGTTAATTACGCAGACATCCAATTTAAACACACCTTTTTCGTTCCCAACCTCTAAATTGTACACCATCAAATAAATGCACTGCCTTACATTTTACTATAATACTAAATTACAAATGATCAACTTGTAACATACCTTTAGGTATTGGCAAATAGACCCCAACACTATGCTCAATTAAGAGTGCACCCGTCATGGGACCAAGTACATCGATCTATGGAGAATATCCCATATGTGACATGCAGTGACACTGCCCTCTTCCCCCTCTGTGTTTATGCCACTAAGGTCATCCTCAATGTGACGGCTCACATATATATTCTACAGCGATGATGCGCCGTCGTCACGTTATCGCAATATCATGAATTTTTTTAATTTATTTTTATTTTTTTATAATTTTATTTACATATTAATCATATTATAAGTGTGTTTAAATGTTTAAATGAATAAATTATATTTTTTAAGTCGTTTTATAATTTATTAAGATTCAAAATTCAAGAAAAAAATATATTTTTTATTTTACTAAAACTATATTTAATATATTATAATAGTGTTTAAAAGTCGAAATTAATAAAATTATATTTTTATTGGTTGTTTTACAATTTTAAGTTTAATTAAGGGTAAAAATGAGTTCAGAATGGAATGATTAAAAAATAATCAAGAATTATATATATTTGTAGAGTTTGAAGATACGATATGTTGATAATTTTTATTTATTTTTCACATTTCTATGTTTCACGTTATTCATATTTAAAATTGGACAGAACATAAAAAATTTAAAAAGAGGAGCTGGGTGGAACGCGTGGCAGCAACTCATTAGCTGCTACCCATGGTACATGATGAGGCATCCCACGCCGCATCATGCAACGATGCGCCTCATGGTGCGTCGTTGGTACCACGTTGGAGGAGCTACGGTGCGTGGCTCCTCACAATGTGAGCGCGCGACCTGCCCATTGGGCACGATCTAAAGCATCCTCCTCTGTGTTTATGCCACTAAAGCACTAAATGTCAAATGATCATTTCAATACAAAGCCTTGAGATCTGTGGAGGAAAATTGCCAGGATTGTTAATTTGATATAATGACAAATGCTAATTGAAAGAGGTAAGTTATGAATTTTAACTACTCCTTATTCTTTAATTAACTTATACTCTCATTCAAGAATTCAATTATTTCGATAACTTATATCATCATGACATCGAATTACTTTTATCCAAACTTAATAGAAGTGTACAAGATTACATAATACAAAGTCAAGCTAGTAATATTTCATTAATTTTATTACATATGAAATTATTATATTGAAATTAATTCGCGTGCAATTTCATTGCTACCATCAAGAGTACTCGGGCAAGTGAGCAACAGAGAGTGGGACATTTAACAATATTATTCGAGGCATTATGCAACATAAACATGCAACAAATATTGTATATGTAAATTAATTTGTTACATGAAAAATTTATAAAAAAATATTCCATAAAAAAATAAACTCTTTATAATCATAAAAAATTCCGGTCCCAACTTAGAATCAGTAAATAAGAATGAATAAACTTCACATTGTCATATTCCATGACTTTATTCGGTCCCGTATTAAGTAATTATACCTCTATATAGTAATAATTAATGTAATATTTAATAATATTTATTATATATATAATTTTCATTACATGATATTTAAGATGTAAAATACTTGTCTAGAGTTATTGTTGATATTGATTTGAACTTTGGAGTGATAAGCATTTCATTTAGCATCCGTATAAATAGTAGTTCATCTATAATCTATATATGAACCTTCTTGTTGCACCTGCAACATTTATAGCTTGTCACATAAGTCTGAAGCCTCTTGACACGAAATTTTTTTTATTTTTTCGAATACATTAAAATTTTACCATAAAAGTTCGTATTTAGTAATCTTATTAAATAAGTATAACATTTAAGTTATGCACATCATTTTATTATGAAAAAAGATAGTTTTGTACATATATCTATTTAGGAATGAACTCTTTATAAGAATTTTTTTTAGATCCGACGATATAATTGTATATATTAATTATTTACTGTATATTAAAAAGGGTTAAACTAAAAAGCATTAGAATGTGTAATTGAGGGAATGAGCAACATAGGACAAGGGTGGGAGCAATTCACGTCGAGGCAATACTTGCATTTTATGTGCTTAAAGCATTGTGCAGAAGTGCAGATAAATAGCTCTTAATTAAAGGAAGATTAAGAGACATAAGAAGCGAAATGAAGCACTTAAAATCAGATTACATTTTCGTCAATTCATGCAAAATAGACAAGAAATTGGATGAGGGAAGAAGATAGACTCGTGTGAAGCAAAATATCGCCTTTGAATGTGTTTGAGTGATTTAGGTGTATCGTTTCTTCTGCTCTTGACTATGGGCATAATGACCTTTAGTCTGGAGCAGGGGCGAAGTCATAAATTTCCATTAGAGGATCAATATAAAATTCTCATTTTAACTAAATACACCTTTTAAAAGATAAAGTTATATATTTATTACAATTTTTAATAATATATCTATTCCCATACATTTTTTGGTAATTTCTATACCATTTCGAAGTTTTTAATATTGTAAAATTTAAATACTTATCAACTCTTATGTGCTCGAATTTTTCAGTGTGAAATTCATATTAAATTATCACAATATGTATTTGGCAATTGAAACGAACACTCAAACCCAATTTAGAGTTATTCTAAAACTTTACGGTGGAAGAACTTTTTTTTAATTTTTCACGACTCACCACCTATAATATGCTGAAATTTAATAAAATAAATAACTCAATTTTGAACAATAAAGCCACAATAGAATTACTCCAATGAATATTAATATAAAAACAATGCAATATCATTTTATTGGGGTCATCAAAGTTTATTAGATTTGGGTGACTTGTTTTTAACTTTCTGCAAAATTTAGAGGGGTGAAAAATAATTTTAGAGGGGGCAAAATATAATGCATCACAATTTGGGTGGGAGAAATCAAAAGGTGAGTGTGGTCAATACATATTGGCCTCGCCCATGGCCTTGAGATATTGTAGGGATTAAGCAAACCTTGGTAAATTTTGTGGCTGACTTTCCATTTAGAGAAGATATATATATATATATATATATATATACTATAGTAAACAAATAATTACTGCTAAAAAATTTCACATGTATATTTGTGTTATATATCAACTTGATTTAAAAATCAAAGACTATTAAATTAAAAAAGTAAATATATGGGTTTGGTTGGTATATAATTTAAATTGATTTTTGTCAATTCAAATGGCCTGTTTTGTATATTAAAAAAGTAATTTAAATTAAATCTCATAAATTCAAATTGCATACCAAACAATCATTAATCTTTTTCTTATTTTCATTCAACTACAACTTTAGGTCGAGTTCTTCTCAAAATCTCTCAGTTGCACTCGTCAATTGTGACATTATCTTTTAGTAATGCAACAAAATGTTAGAAGAGTAGTTGTCGCTTCTTATTGACTGGGTCCAATGTTATTGAATCATTCTCAGTTCCATTATCAGTTGGATTTTGAATAGCATATGTCACTATTTCTTCCATGGTTTGAACTTTACATTCATATTTTCACAGAAAAATCTAACCAGCAATTCACGTCCATTTTGAACTATCAAATCCAACTAATATGTAAATTTACATATTAATTTATAAAATGTTAATCGAAACTGATTTTTTAAATTTATTTTGAACTCTAACTAATATACATTGTTATTGTAATTACATCGGTATGGAATTCTTTTCAATCAATTATGCATAAATGTAAAATCTGTTTATCTTGCTTAAATTTGTAAAATATCACAATTTGAATATTATTATGTTATAGAAGTGGGCCCAATTTTGTTTAAATTTAATTGTTTGAAAAGAAAAACATTGCTTGCATCATCATTGTTTCCAGTTTGTGTATATATATATACACACACCCCATGTCACTTGAAGTAGGTGTCTCTAGCAAACCAAAATTCTCTTCTTCTTCACCAGTCATCTGCAATTCACCATTCACCAATAAAAATACTCTTCTCTACTCCTCTCAGACCTAAAACCTCTTCCTTCTGAATCACCATGAACCAACAACTGAATCCTGCTGCTCAACAATGGTATCCACCTCACCCCCATGTCATTTACAAACCACCACCACCATACTCCGCCGCCTCACCACCACCTTACCAACAACCCCCATGCTATCTCCCAACTTACCACCAAGCTCCACCTATTCACTACACCACTCAGCCACCGGTTCTTTTCTACACACAACACCCTGTTGTTTTTGTTCACTACCTCCTGCCAGTTGCTGATCATTTTCCGGCTGATCATTTTCCTTGTTTCAGTGAAATGAAGGAAGTTATGGAGACACCTACACCTACTCACCAGAAGCTCAACAGTCCAGTGCCAAAAAGACCAAAAACCCCTGCTCCTGCTCGTAGACAGTTCAATGGCGGGAGGTCCTGTCCACCCAGGTTGCAGAGGGCAATTCGGTCTTTTCGAATTTGGCGACCGATCAAACCTGCTCCGGCGAACTCTCAGCTCCCTCCTGAAAATGACAAAAACACAACTGTCATGATAAAAAACATCCCCAATTCTGTTCGGTAATTCATCTTTTTTTAGGGTTTCTAAATTACTAGTTGTACTACTACTTCAATTTGTTTGTATCAATCGATGTTGTACACATCTGTTTCGATTAGAAATTGAATTGAGACAACTCGACTAAAACTCAATTCCAAGTTATAATCCAAACATTCCATTAGACTATTAGAGAGTTTGTTTCTGTCTTGTCTGATCATTTATTGTTGAGGGTTCATTTGGATGGGATGGTATTTTGTCTGACTGTTCACTGTCTTGTTACATTGCAAGTACTAATTTCAACTCATATCTGCTTTATGTCTACATCTGCAATTAATGATACTAACACGCTTCTGTCCTTTTTTTTTTGCCTAATTTATGTAAATTCCATCCTTTTGTGATTTCTCATACATGTTGTAAATGCTCTCTAATCATTTATCTTCATTTATTTACTTCTTTTTTTTTTTTTGCCTTTTAAGGCTTTAGTAGTAAGTAATAGTTGATACACAGTTTGATAAATGTTTTCCTAAATTAGACACTGTTTATGTGAATGAAACCTGCAGGAGGAGTTTCTTGCTCAAGTGTCTAGATGAAGCCTGCAGAAAAGAAAGCATGGAGTATGATTTTCTCTACTTGCCGATGGACTTTCGGTAATTTTTAACACTTTTATTCATTTTTAACTCTTGTTTGTTGCTAAATTGATTCAGTTTACTTATATGTGTGAAATTTAGGACAAATGACAATGTTGGTTATGCCTTTGTGAATTTCACCACTGCTGAATCGGCTAACAAGTTTAAGAAAGTTTTCCATGGTTTCGAGTGGAAATATGTACAGACTGAATCTGGCCTGATGAAATCCCCGAAAATATGTGAGATAACTTGGGCTAAGTATCAGGTATAATTGCTTGTTCAGTTTATTGCTATTGTGTGGTTTTGAATTCATTAGGATCTGGTTTACGAATGATATGTTAATCCTGTTCGTGTTTTTTATCTTAAAGGGAAGAGACTGTTTGAAGAGTAAGTTCAGTGGAACTGTTTTTTATTGTGATACGCCTGATTACCTACCTGTGCTACTTGATCCACCTCGCAACGGGATGAACCCGAACCCTCCTTCTCCCGTGGTCATTGGTGAAATTGCCAAACGTCGTCTGTGGCTTTGATGAAGGTTTGGTAGACTTTGGAATCACCTGTCCTGGAAACTCATGTATGATGAGTACTTTCTGTTATTGTTCCATACAAATAAAGTTGTTGTAGTAACTTGTAAGGTGTTGCTCTAAGCCTTGTTTCTTTAGACGGTCATGCGAGTTGGAAAAATCTTCCATGCCTGTGTTTCGATTACCCCCTAGCGGCTATAGGGCTTTTGTAGTTGTGTTCGATGAGAAGAAAATGCTGGGGTGAAATTGAAACAAGGGTTTGTTCAAACTTTGTGTAATTGTTGATTTGTCATTGTGAGTTTGATGGCTGTTTCATTACTTATGGCTTGCAACTTAACTTGCAAGTGTTGTTTCTAGAATGTGTTAGATTGTGTGATGTTTTAGCATCATAAGTTCACCCTAATCCTAATGGACATGGCCATTCATTATGTAATTCAAAATTACATTAGACTCATTGGCGGAGGGAATGTGTGGTAAGGGAAGGCAACTGTCTTGTCTGAATTTAATTTTTATAATAATGCTAGTAAAGTATGTGATGGTAGAGTTTTGTTCTTGGTGTAGTTGTAATAGATTTAAAATATAAATTTTAATGATCTGAGTTGGTGCATGCTCCTTTTTACACAAAAATTCTTCTATGATTTTTAAATTCATTCGTTTTACACTTTTGTTTCTCATTTTCACCTTTCATACTCAGTCATCATAAGTGATATTTGATCTAATTCTACTCTTAAAAAGAGTTGTATAATGTAAATGTAAGTCGTATTTAAAATTATAACATTTTAAAGAAAAAGGCAAATTAATATTAAGAATTGTAATTTTTAAATTACTATTCAAAATTTGAAGTCGTATTTGTTTACTTTCTTCAGGGTAATTTTAAAGTCTTTTTTAATTTAAAATTTATAAGCCAGGCATTTTCTGGCGCTGCCACTTTCACAACTCATGAACTCACAAGTCAATAATGTCACAAAATTAATAATATAATGTCTTTAAGACTTCTCAAACTGTGACTATTCTGGATTTCCTTACTTATCTTTGTGTTTGTGAGAAGCTTTATTCAAATAACAGAAACTGTGTCCGATGGAAAATCTGAAAGCTGAAAATTCAGTTTATTGTTCATATGAAGTTGATCTGTCTGCAGAGACCTTTTATGGTTTTTCATGTTGCCATTTTTGTGCAACTGAGTTGTCTAGTTTGATAGATGACCCGAAATAGCCCATCGACTGTTGCATTATTTTTGGTCAAAACTTGTCTTGCTACCAAATATATCCAAACTTTTACAAGCAAAATGTTGACTGAAATAAAATGTGTAAATAAAAGTAGATTATCAAGATTTAGGCTCCGTTTGTTATACTGCTAGAACGGTCATTTTTCCACTCAAATTGAATATTTTATACACAAAATAATTCAATTTCAATTGAAAAAGTCCACTTAAATTATATACCAATCAGTCTAAAATCGAATATTTTATACACAAAAGAATTCAATTTCAATTAAAAAAATCCACTTAAATTCTATACCGATCAGTCTATAATATTGCACTACTTGATACCTAGAAAGTTACACGGGAAGCATGTCAAATTTGGATAGAAATAAATGCATGGGGCAGAAGAAGTCTTTCCATGTTATATGAAATGCCTAAACAAACAAGGTGTACAGAATTAAGGCTGACACTGCTTGTATCTTCCATTTGGGATCATTTTTTGAAACTTTCCATGTTGGTTTTATGTATGTAATAAATATGGTTTGTTTGGAGAACGTTAAAGGCTGTAACTGGAGTTACCAAAACTGGGACTTAAACACAGCTACACATCTTCCTTTGCTATCCAGGTTTCCTTTTGTCTCCTGTGTCACTTTCAAGTTTCAATGGATAACTACATGTAGTTAGTTATAGACTAAGTGTTTAGTATATAACTTTGAATTATAAAATTGGGTTACAAATACTTAAATTTCAATTTGTACACAAATAAATTTTTTAGCTATATACCAATCACTCGTAAAATGTATAACTATCTAATATAATATAAGGTTTTACTTTTCACAAATTGTGATGAACCCATTTTACCAATATGTATTGTCTCCAATGCAATAACTACATTTGACACATTTGAAAATGACGTGGTTCATTGGAAACGAGATTGGTATAGTATAATCCTACATTATTTCTTTTATACTAATATATAAACTAACTTGGATCGTATCAGATATTTAAACAAATTTATTTAAACTCGAGAACAATAAATAGCCTCGAACACGACTTATTTACTTTTTGCTTGAACTATTTGGTTTAAAAGAGCCTAGTCAATATTTGGAAATTATTCAAGTTTACTCGAGCTGCATTCAAATACATTAGTAAACGAGTCGAGCCATTAACACAACTCGCCTCAATAAAGAGCTCTAGGCAGTGTGATTGTACATTAAACTTGACTTGCTATTAATGGGTCCTTCACAAGATCAAGTATAACTCTAGAGTTCGATTCCATGTTTAGAAAGGCTATTACCAAATTCACCGCAAGTTAATTTTCTTACATGAACACAGGATAATAACATTTCAAATTCTAAAAGTGATTACAAGAAGTGGCGTACTGAAAACAATTAAGCACAAGCTTAAGCTAAAGCTATGTTTCAATTTCACCCTAGCTTGCTTCAAGCTTAGGGGGATACGAAACACAGAATCTTGTTCGCACCCGACTCAATTGCACCACTTAGAATCACATTCCTAAGAACCCACAAGAAAATTAAAACATAACATCGACCCTTAACTAGTACGAATTCTAAAACACGGGTAAACACAGTCTAACAAATAGATCCCCTTCATTTGGGGTTCCAACGGAGTCTGCCAACGACAACAGGGGGAGGTGGGTTTGGATCCGACCCATCACGGGGCGGATCCAAAAGCACTGGCAGGTAGTCCAAACTCTTGCAGTTGAAAAATGAGCGCTCAAACCTCTTAATGAGGGCTTCTCTTCCCTGTAGTAGTCAAAATGAAAACCATTTAGCATTTCAAATGCAAATTATAACCATTCAAGTATTTAACAAACAGTGAGTTGAGTCAAATACTTGGTCTGTGGCCCATTTCACGTTCACGATTTTTTTCGAGGTACAAAGTGAACTCCATTCGCAACCTTCCATCGCATTCTTGAATGTTAAAGCCGAAGCCGCAGTTGTAAAATTCACAAATGCATACCCACGGTTATACAAGGTCCTAATGACACATCATGAACATATAAAACAGACAATTAGCATCACTAATCAGTATAAATCTATAGTGTATACAGTGATCATAAGGTCTTATCCCCAAATCAAGGGATATTATACTATTGAATGAACAATTACCTAAAATCCATTGGCAGGTAGAGAAAATCATACTCTAAAGAGTAGTCTTTGCAGTTTTTGTCCATGAAATTGAGCAGAAAATCCCTTCTGAACAAAATCAAGGCAGGTAAAAGCATTAATCACTCAACGACAACTATACTAGTACAATTTTGGCAAAAATGAAATAAAAAGAGTAGAATTAAATGAAGTTATAATGATTAACATTAAATGATGTAAGGTCATGAATGAACACTAAACATAAATATTGATGATTATACTACACGGTTTTAGAAGCATGCCAAAGGTCACTCTTTTCTGTATATTAAATGTATTTGCAGACATTTCAAGAAAATTAAAATTACTACTAATAAAGATAACATTAAAAGAAATTGAGAAAAATTCTATTTCCATGCCTGTACAGTAAGTAGACCAGTTGGAGTCAGAGAAAAGGACATACACAAGAGTATGATACGAGATTGTCCCAAAAGCAACATAAACAGAAAACAAATAACATAATTAAAAAATTGCAAGAAATGAATTTATGTTATATAGATAGTTAGATACGGTACCTGATCTTGTTTGGAATGTTTCTGATCATGACAGTGGTGTTTCCGGTGACGTCCGGTGGTGGTGCTCCGCCGTGAGAGTTCTTGGTTTCTTCCTTTTTAGGGCTGAGCTGAGCAGTATTCTGTAAAGACCTTTGTGCCCTTCGGTCCAAACGAGGTGGATCCGCATAAAAGATTCTAGTACCACTTCTGTCCACTTTGGGAGCCCTAGAGTTAGAGAAAGGGCATTTGGGTCTTTTCAGAAACTGTCCTTTAGTTTTCTTCTTCTTCTTCACCAGAGCAAATCTTTTAGCCTCCTGATCTTGATGATCAGTAATCTCCACTAGCTTGACTGAACCGGAAAAAACCGGTTTGGCCGGTTCAGGGAAAGATGGAAGAAGAACCGCCTTGACCGGATAGAACCAGAAAACAAGAGTAGTGAAAGGGATGTGTGAGAGTGGTGGTGATGGAAGTGCAGGTGGTTTTGGGGTCCATTCTTGGGCTTTTGGGTTTAGCATTTTTGGTTTTGATGAAGAAGAAGAAGAAGAAGAGTTGAAGTTGGAGATCATTTTTTTGTACTTGGGATTCTCAATGGAATTGAGAATGATGATTTGTAATTGTGTGTTGGTTTGGTGATTTGCAAGATTATATAGAAGATGAGGGAGGGTTGTGAGTTGCTCACTAGAGTGATCAGATTCAGATAATATACAATACAGCATACATTCCTAGCAGATATGGACAAGGTTTTTCATTTTCTTTGTATTTTATTAATTATTCCTTCCCGTTCTAAACTTTCCACTTATCTTTTTTATTGTTCCGATTAAAACTTTTCATTTCGATTTGTATTCATTTTTAATTTAATTTTAATATTAAAATATTAAAATAATAGTTTAAAATTACATTTAATGTCACTTAATTATAAACAACAATATTATTGTCTTATTATTTTATAAATATACTTTTATTTTATATTTTTAACTTAAAAAGTATTTTAAAATTTTAGTACGGAATCTTTGTTTTACTGCCCTACACAATCCCATACAGACATACTCCTTTCCTCTCTGCACTTGTTTGATTTCGGTCCCACATTCTCCATCATTTGCACCGGGGGTACCAGTACATTTTGTTTGCATTCCGTTTGTAAATCCGGCTATTAACGAACGAAGCATTCAATTTTGCGAACATAAAATTAAAAATTAGTTGTGTCCTGTGACATTTTTAGATGGTTCGAAGTTGGAAATATTAGAAGTGTTTAGTACCTATTTAAATTAGATTTACTCAATTTAAATTGAATTTAAACAGTTTTTCTTATTTGGTTCTTAACTATAATACTCAATTTTAATTTAGTTACTATACAGATACATATTTTTATATTTAGATACTATAAATTAATACCAAACACAAATCACATAACTTAACTCCAATTTAATTATTATTTATCAATTTCCAACTCAATTTAAATTAAGCTTGAAGTATTTAACAAAACCCTCAAATTATCTTTCTCCAGGTATTAGTAGTAAAAATGAAATTGAGCCTAGCCCAAAAAAATGTAGCGACCTGCAGGCTCACACTGGGCAGTCTAACAAAATTAAGGTGATGATTGTCCAGGCATTTAAATGCCGCAATTTGACTTGATGAACAGTGATTTGGCCTAAAATACACTTCAAATACCACATTTCAATTCTATTTCAAATACAATTTTACAAAAATCCCATCCAAATGGTCATTTAAGTGCCATGCCAATCAGCCCGTAAATTCTTTTACTACCATGCACCAAGTATAATAAAAATGACCCGATGACCAATTGTCCGAACTCCCCCCAAGCTGTCCTGGTTATTATTTATAGATAACTTTTCGAGTAATAAGCTAGCATTATTGTACCAATATATAAATATTTTTCATACTTATCGAAAATAAAGGTATATCCACTATTAGAAAAATGAATTTAATGACATTTAAAAAAATTACTTAATGAATATGTACCGTCCTAAACCCTAATTAATATTGTATCTCCTGAAGTGTGTTTTGAAATTCAGTTATAATATTCACCATTTCCGTCAGGTTTTAGAACTTTGAAGTGTTAGTTTTGAAATTCATTTTTATTAGTATTTTTATCAACGAAAGGTGATTTATTTAAAAAAAAAAAAGGGTAAGTTTTAGTTTCTCATTTTGAATTTTGATAGTGTTAATGTAGTATAAACTAAATTAGAGTTAATTTGTCAGCAATTTTTTTGACAGTATTTAATTTGTATTTAATTTTAAACGAAAATGGCTGAAACAAGTTTATGGATTTCAAATTCATCATTCAATTTAGTTTATGGTCACATTTGAAATGCATAAGTGTATATGGACTTCAAACTTGTTTATTACATATAATTTATTGGTACTACTTATTTGAATGTGAGTTTTTTATTATAATTCTTTAATAATGATTTATATATGTAATTGATTCTTATAAATATATTTAAATTTTAAGATTTTACTTTTTAACATTTTAACAATAACTTGTACTTAGAATTTTGAGGAAGATTGGCCTAAAAATGTTTGAAATGTGACATGATACGTAATACACCAATTAGAGCAGGTGGCGAATGTATGGGATGAGATGGGTCAGTATGGGGTAGGCGGTAGAGTATTTGATACCACCGGCATAGGAATCAGACTTTTACACAGGGTTTCTGTACCAACTCTCATCATTTTATTCCATAAATTGAAAGTAGCTAAACTATGTTGATATGTCACTTTAACTTTAATTAATAAATCGGGGATCGAAGTTTTGAGTGATTCATTATTCATTTTAAAAAGTAGATTTAGTTTAGTAAATAAACCCAATCATATAATAGTCATATTTGTGAGTTTATAATTAATCATTCGAAAGCCCATACAAAATTGGGTAAATTCATGCATTTTCTGTTTGTTTACCATGAAGCTAGCTAGCAATCACTTTCTTTTTTTTCATTATAAAACTTTCAATTTTAACTTTTAACCAGTTAATAAATTTAAACTTCAATCGTTAATTACTCTTAAACGATAATAGTAAAGTGCATATATTTTAGTCAGAGACTTTCTAAGGTAATAATATATCACAAATAAATCTCGTGACTTATAATTTAGATATGTCATCTATGTGAATTCATGCTTGTTTGTAATATGAAAAGTTAGTAGTAAGAAGATTGTCAATTTGATAAACATTAGTAGTAAGAAGATAAGTCATTTTGATAGATAATTTAGGAAATTTTCTTCAGAAAATAGGTGTGTATCTTGATTTTAGAGATCATCTTTAAAAACATACTCATACTATATTAATACATTATATATTGAGTTACAATATTTATATTTAAATGCAATATTACATTAATTCGGGTTCATTTTTCTTTTTATACTAATACATGATATGTTGAGTTACAATATTTAGATTTAAATATAATATTATATTAATTCGGGTTCATTTTTCTTTTTATACGAGAGGTTTTTTTTCTTTTTTTTGAATTTTCCATGGGAAATTAGTTCGAAGGGTCCATAATCCATATACAGGTCCACCATAGTTCTCGATGTGAACTGGCAAAAGCCCGGTACATTAGTTGGATCGGGCATGGCGTGGATTGGTGGGCTAGCTATCCATGAGAGTAAGGTTGTGGTTGTATTTGTAATGAAATAGTAAAAGTAGTTTTTTAGTTTTTTAAATTACGACTTCTGCTACAACTTCTCTGAAAAAAAATATATAATCGTCAAAAGCTGATAAATAAACCAATAGTTGATTTTATGTGGTTTAAGCAAGTAGTAGTTTTTTTTAATTAAAAAACTAATTAAATTAATTTTTACAAACACTATAACTTATGCTTTTACAATTTTAAACTGTATTTTATATGTTATGTTAAAAATTAATAATTTTTGTTTAAAATTAACTTTTAGTAAAAGTAAATAAAAATGCATTCATATAAGTATTTGTAAACACATATTAGCGACATGTCTGTATTTAATGTTATTTAACTGGCCTGGATTAATAAGTCTTCGTATCTTATTAATTGAGGTATAGCATGCATGAATTAGAGTTTAATTTAGCTGATTAATCAAATGAGTTGCCATTTCAAGTTTGATTTGATTCGGGCTTTATTGGACTGTGCTCCAAACTGAAAAATAAAAGGTATATATGTGCCAAGCCTAAATTGTTCGAGCCTAATTGTCTCAATAACTTTAAATCAGTCTGTTTAAACTCGACGCAAACACCTTTTATATAAAAGAGTCTAGTCGAGTCGAATTCTCTAAATAGACTCATGTAATTAAAGTTGGATATACAACTTCAATTAAATGTCTAAAACACACTCACTACTCCTAAATAGACTCATGGTTGAATTTTGCTTGCATGGATCATCAATTGGGTATAAGAACATGCAGTACTGAAATGTAGTTTCATGTTTGCATGCATGCAACAAATGGTCTGCATGAATCATATAGCAATTCACAAATATAGCCCCCCAAAACAATTCCAATACTATTCACAGAACTGGACGTACGCGGATGGAATAATAATCAGGTCCCTAATAAATAAAATTCGTATAATGTTACATATTCTGATTTTAACAATAGCAATTTATTCCTAAATTCATTTTTCCGACCAGTTAAAATTTATTTTCGACCTAAATTAAATAATTGGAGCATTACACATGTTAAGTAACTATGTTTATATTATGAGGTTTTATTTATTTGCAACTTGTAAGTTTTAGGGACTAAATTATGTGTTTCAATAAAAATAAAAATCACGTGTTTAGTCTCATTATATTTTGGTTTTGTTGAAACATGAACAAAAGATAATTATTTATTTCTTTTTTGCTTCCTCAATACAAATATAAGGTGCAACATAAATCATTTAGATTAGCATACACATACACCAAACTCATTAGAAGGGTGGTATTAGATCGAGATTAATGTTTGTTATATAAAGATCAATCGTATTTATATTAGTAATAATAATTAAAATTTCTAATATAAACAGTATTACCCCCAATGTAACAAGTGTTATTCACAATTTGACACTACCCTTGTTAGAATTAACAATATATATAGAACGATTAATTAAAATAGACAGTTATATATAAACCGAGTAACTATTTAATTATGAAGATCGATTAACACACACCTATTCATATATGTTGTCGATAAAGAGGAAAAACTAGTAACTTTTGAATTGTTCTTTATTAATAATGAAAAATAATTAAAAAATATTTTAAGGTGTGACATTTTCAGAAAATATACCTTATTTTGTGACTATTCAATTTCGATACAATAAGTTGATTAAACGTCACAATATGGTGTATCACTTTTGCAATTTTAAAATATTAATGGGTAAAATTACAAATAAAATAATATTTATTAATTACAGTTTTAATACATTATTATGAATAATTAAATTAACTCCACTTTATCAAATCGCCATTTAAGCCCATTGATTATTCCCATTAACCCCATAAACCACACTAGAGTTCGTATACCACCACGCTCAGCATGGTAGCCGTGTCGTTTGTCGAAATTATTATACTAATGTTTTGGATGTTTTATTGAACACTTGGTCTCTTTCAATAACAATTAAAATCGAGTTAATTAAAATATGTATTTTTAATCTGTTTTATGCGATAAATGAAAAGTTCAATTATTCAAAACAAGATTTTCCTTTTGCTTTAGTAATGTTCTTTTGAAGTAGAAAAAATATCTAGGAGTAGTTTATTAAAGGTAATATGTAACCAAAACCTGGGCGCGTGGAGGGTTGCGCGTGTGGTCGGTGGCTGCAAAATGTCATCACCTGCAAACTTTCATTCGCTACAAACTCTCATCCCTAATCTTCCAAATCAGATATTCAGATAGTCAGATGGCGATCATCTCCAATTCTTTTATCTGCCTTCATCTCCTTTTCCATTAGATAATTTTTTGTAAGAATTTTAGCTAAACAATGAGGCTAGTCTATTACTTTGCACCTCAACCAAATGGGCCCACACGTTTAGGATTGAAGTTTCCTTAATTGTGAATAATCTACTATGATAGTATAATACACTTGAGAAAGAATAACTAAAATTCATTGAAAGGTGAAAGAGTTCTTGAAGCTCAAAGTGTGTTGGTTGATGCACTGAATATGGAATGCCAAGAGTTGGAATATGGGAAGTCCCACATTGCTAAAATTGAGGAAGAAAGAGCTACTTATTAGCTATTGGATTAAGCTAAAGGTTTTGGCCCTTGGGGCACCCATGCTTTTGAAGGAGGGACCTAGATGCCTTCACACGCACCCGCCAGGAGCCGGGCCCGGGCCCTGGTCTCGAGTCACGGGTCGTGGTTCATGGTTCGAGGTTCCAGGGTCCGTGGGTTCGCGGTCTAGGTCTAAGTATAATCTTTTTGGGCCAAAAACATATTCTGTTTGGTCAGGCCCAAACAAATCTGAAACAGAAAAGGTCCAACTCGGTTGTCCGTTTGCTGAACGGATTTGATCCTTCGTTCAAAGGATGTGTCTGAACTGAAAAACTCGAAAAGTTGTATTTATTCAAATTTTCGTCTCTGCAAGAACATGTTCGCAAAAGACCGCACATGTTCAGATTGCAACTCTTCATAATTATAAATAGGACCCTCTAGAATCGAATTCAAACACACCAATCCAATTCTTTCGTCCTTCTCTCTTTCTCTCTATAGCCTGAATAACCCTTAATTGTAGTAGTTCGAAGAGTTACTGTTCGAGTGCTTGAACACTAACTCAAATACCGCTGTTCTATCTTGGGAGACTATTTGTTAAGTAAACCGTTAGCACCAGAGCGGGGCAAATACTGTCTTAAAGAATAAGGCCCAACCTTTGCTCAGCAGTCTAATTTACTCTTTGTCCATTTCAATACACTACCACCACCCAATAATTTAAGACAGTATTCACGTGTATCGAAGATGTCTACTGCTGCTGTTACTGCCCCCCCCCCCCCCCCCCCCACCCAGCTCTCTCCGCTTGCTCCTCCTATCCAGGGGGAGAAACCAGAGAAATTCCAAGGGTCGAACTTCAAGCATGGAAACAGAAGATGAGGTTCTACTTGACAACCATTGGGTTCGCAAGTTACCTCACTGCGGAAGCTCCTGCTCCACCCACTCTGCGGGAGATTGATGAGGAAATGACAACGGAGGAGAAGAGGCCGTTGATGAGGAAAACAAAGTGATGCAACTGTCCCATGATGCTTGGATGAATGCAGATTTCATGTGTAAAAACTACATTCTGAACTGTCTCTCAGATGTTCTCTACATTGCTTTCTGCTCTGTCAGTACCACAAGAGAGTTGTGGGAACAACTGGACAGGAAGTACTGTGCATAGGATGCCGGTGTGAAGAAGTTCATTGTGGCGAAGTTTTTGAACTTCAGGATGCATGACTCAAAGTCGGTAATGAGTCAGGTTCTGGAGTTTTAAATGATTCTCCATGATTTGGAATAGGAGGGCATGTTGCCCAATGAATCCTTCATGGTCGCTTCATTGATCGAGAAGCTGCCTCCTTCATGGAACGAGTTTATGAACTATCTCAAGTTGAAGACTAAGGAGATGAAGCTTGAGGAGTTGATCATTAAACTCCAGATTCAGGTTGATAACCGCAAGACTTTGGGAAAAGGGAAGTAGCCTGTTGAGGCAAAGGCTCACCTTGTTGATGCCAAGGGGAAATCCAAAGGGAACCCCAGTAAGAAACGGAAGTAGCACCCTGGTGACGTGAAGTCTCAGGGGAACTCGGGAAAACCTGGTCCTTCTAGGAGGATCAAGGGGAATTTCTACAATTGTGGCAAGCCTGGGCACATGAAGGCTGATTGTCACCAACTCAAGAAGGAGAAGGCGAATGTGGCAGAAGCAAAGGGTGACCCTATGGAGGAGGACTTGGTTAACTCCTTTGCTGGTATGATCTTGGAGGCAAACCTTGTTGAAAATTCAAAACAGTTGTGGATTGATACAGGTGCGACTCGTCACATCTGTTTTGACAGGGGCTCTTTCTCCACCTATACTCCGGTGAAGGATAAGAAGTTGTTCAAGGGGAACGATGCTACATCCAAAGTGAAGGGAGTTGTCCATGTGGTTCTGAAGGTGACTTCCGGGAAGGAACTCATACTGACGGAAGTGATGCACGTTCCGGACATACGCAAGAACTTGGTATCCGGACATTTGCTTGTTAGGGCAGGTTGAAGATTTACGGGTTTGAGAGGATTTAGAGAAGGTATTGGATGGTATTAACGACATGATTTGATCATCGTTGTGGTTGGATTGAGTTTTGATCTGATTTGAAGCTATAGGGACTTGGCTGTGGTTTTGGAAAACTCGAAAGCCTATTGTTTGAGAAGAAACTTGAGTTTTCTGCAATTTTTGAAATATGACAGGGACTGGATTGACTATTTTAAAAAGATTTGGGAAAGTATGAAACCGAAACTGTCAGGGACTTTGTGTAAATTTGACGTTTTTGAAAATGTGCAGAGACATACATTTGTTTCTATTTCTTACACCTGGGTACAAAATGGTTCTGTTTGTTTCAATTGAGTATAGTACAAGAACATTCTGCTATTTTCTATTTGATACAAGATGCGTCTGTTTATTGCAATTGAACATAGAACTTCCGAAAATTTTGAATTTGACCCAGAAACCTTTTTGAAAATTATTTTAAGAATATGAAAATTATAAAACGGCCCTAAAAAGGTTTTAAAAACTTTAAAATAGTTCATAAATTGTTTATGAAGATTGTTTAAGGGGATCAATTGATCTTTTGAAGATTGATTGGTTGTTTGGAGACACCTAAATGTTTTGAAACTTAACAAATGCATTATTTACCTCTTGTTGATTGTTATATATGCACGTTTGATTGTATACGTGAATTGTTTTACTTTAAAGTAGCATAGAGTCCGCATTTTTGCATGTTGGGTAGGCGACGCCCATTATGTGTCGGACCGCGTTAATGCATGTATGAGTAGGCGGCGCTCATTACTTGGTAGTCCGCGCGTTGCATGATTGGGTAGGCGGCGCCCATTATGTGTTGCGTATTTGGATCTTGGTCATTTAAATGTTCCCCAATTAAATTTAAGTCTCGGACTAGGTCTGAACGACGTCACCCACATAATTGAATGGAGTATTGATCATTTTCGTCCAAGAGTATTTACACCCTAGTGTTTGCTCCATTCTACGAGGCTAAGTTCCATTCATAGGTGCATTGTTAGCATCGAGTGATGGTTATGACTTACTTGGCCATGTCTTGTCGCCATAGTGTCGGATTAGTTAAAGGACGTCACTCGAACTTGGTTTGACCAACCAAGAGTTACTTTGAGCAATTGGTTTGGAGACCTACCGGATTCAACTATTACAGCGGTTCAGCCCTAGCTGGGGTTGTAATAGTGG
>JAYMSP010001899.1:0-27851 GCA_036897095.1 Plantago elongata | reverse complement strand
GTTGGGTTTGAATTTTGGATGGTAATTCACTTTAGTTATAGTAGTATATACCATGTTCCAAAACTAAAATGCAGTTTTTTTTCCTTTGTTTGGTGAGAAATAAGAGGTAAACGATTACGTACATATATATAACTTTACTTGATACGAATTAAGTTACTAGCCTCTTGAAACATAGAAACAACATAATTATGGGATAGCCTGAAATATTATAAGGTTAAATTAAAAGTATCAATGTTATGGATAATGAAGTTCGGTTCAGTTGGCAGGACACTTCAACTCCAACTAATCAGTTGAAGGTTCGACTCAATTTTTAACCGTTTTAAAGAAAAAAAGTATCAATGTTATATACATATGTAGAGAATGAATAAAACGTTTCCTTGCAAAACATTATACTAATACATATCCATTCTAATAGTTATAATATTTGCCTAGATTAATATCTAAAATGTCGAAAATGAACGAAAAATAAGGAATTGATTTTCAGATAGCTTATTTTAGAACCTAGAGATATACATTCTAATAGTTATAATATTTTCCCAGATTAATATCTAAAATGTCGACAATGAACGAAAAATAAAAATTAATTTTCAGGTAGCTTATTTTAAAACATAGAGAATTGAACATAACATGGGTGACTTCGTACAAAATTTGCAAGGCATACCACTATAACATAGCACATTACATGAATAAACTTATGGGTAATTTCATATCCTCCGACTGTTGCGACATTGAGATTGTTCATCGACATTGTGGGTTGTAACGATGGGGTTCGGTAAGGCGAACGCCACATCAGCCTTTTGCCACTCCATCGCACTTAAAAGTAGAAAAATTCAAATATTAATAAAAAAATTCAAACTCACTTTCAAAAAATATTTTTAAAAATAAAAAAATATTTTTTTAAAATCACCTATCTTTTATTTTCAGTACTTTTAAATGTAATGAAATATTTGCAAAACATTATACTAATACATATCCATTCTAATAGTTATAGTATTTGTCCAGATTAATATCTAAACTGTCGAAAATGAACGAAAAATAAAGAATTAATTTTCAGATAGCTTATTTTAGAACCTAGAGAATTGAATGTAACATGGGTAACTTCGTACAAAACTTGCAAGACAAACCACTATAACATAGCACATTACATGAATAAACTTGTGGGTAATCATATCCTCCTACTGTTGCGACATTGAGATTGTCCATTGACATTGTGGGTTGTAACGATGGGGTCGGTAAGGCGATCGCCACATCACCTTTTTGTCGCTCCATTGCACTTAAAAGTAGAAAAATGCAAATATTAATCAAAACAATCAAACTCACCTCAAAAAAGTATTTTTAAAATAAAATAATATTTTTTTAATCATTTATCTTTTATTTTAGTACTTTTAAATGTAACGAAATACATATATCAATTTTTTTTTTTGTCAGGCAAGGTTCGTAGAAAATCTCAACTGGATTTTCCATTATAGCGCAAATAGATTGTCTTTAATATCATAGTTTTAAATCTTTCACTAAAAGATATTATTATAACTTCATTTACAGAATACATAAACAAATCATAAAATAAAAAAATACATTCATTTAAAACAAATCTTTACATGTAACAACACAAGTATTCTAAAAAATTGGGCAATATGTAAATTTTAAAACAACTAATAACAGGTTATAACATTCATTTATTCATTTGAAAAACATCATTTTTCTCAAAAATAGTAGCCAGCGACTAACGAAAATGCAATTCCCTTATACAAGACCATGTGCGTGTAATAAATTACCAAATCGGAGCAAAAAAATGACCGAAGTATATCTTCTAAACAAGTAGCCATTGTAATGTATACAAAAAAATACATAATCATTGTGCAGTATATAAAATGGATGTGACTCACTCTACGATATATTTTTAAAAAAATTCCCTGTGAAAATACAGTTGGCTTATAAATTAAATGATCAGGAACATATTTTTATATACCTAGGGTTAACCAAAACTAAGTTTTTTTAAACGGCTAAATATTATTAATAAAAACCGCAAGCATAAGATATGCTCACGCAACAATATTACAAAGGAAAAAAAGAACCATCCGAACCAAAACCACCCTAGCAAAATTATATCTCTAAGTCGAACTCTAAAATGTTCACCAAAATTACAACTGAGAAACCAACAAAACAAAGCTAAGCCTCAAAACCAAAATGTAGACCGCCATTAGCTAGGTCGAATAGCTTTATCTTCACCGCCCGAAATAAGTGCGCATCACCAAGACCATGTAAAGGTACATTTCCACAAAAGAAAAAATAACCCCAAGGTATTTAAGGTTAAATCTCAATGGTTTAACCCCTCTGGTCTCCCAAAATATTGAAAAGTAGATCACCGTGGTCTAGTTACTTGGGTTATAGTCGTGGGACTCCTCAGAGCATACAAGATACTCCTCGCACCGAAACAAAAGAAAATAGGGTATAAAGCAAAAGACAAAATAACCTCAAGAAATTTAAGATTAAATCCCAGTGGGTTAATTCCTTGAGTAAGGTATTGAAAACTATATCACTTTGGTCTAATTACTTGAGTTGAAATTCCAGTGACTCCTCAGAATATACAGGATACTCATCTCAACCAGGATTATGAGATATTTTGTAGCTATGCTCGTAACATCCCTTCACTGTATCCTCCCCCTCCCCCTACGACAAGTGTCAAGTAATTTAAGGATTAGTCTTGAACACCAGTTTCTTTCCAGCTGCTAGCAACACCCCTCCACCCTGGACTCAGACATGGCCAATGGCAATCAATTTAAGATGTTGTCACGAGGAAGCTCACCCCGTCATTTTTACTAATCTCCTACACCTATGCTTTGAAGATGCTAAAGTGACAAGTAATTTAAGATGATACTATAGTCACTAAATCCCAACCAAACGAAAAGTAGCCAAATAATCATGTGAATCATGCCAGAACCCAATAAAAACAATCTCAAGATATTGAAGGTTAAAACGCACTTGTTTAATCACTTGAGCTCCTCAAGATGTTAAAAGCTAGATCATATTGGTCTAACAACTTGAGTTGAAACCCCGAAAGTACTTAAAGTATACGCAATACTTTGTAATCGGGTCGACTTACCCCAGACCTCTATACCGGTCCCGAAACTAAGTTAACACAGGCCCTTTGCTAGTTCCAGGCTATGAACTTTGGTGTACTTCTGCTGGTACAATTTGGAGTTACGTGTAATGGTGTTTATAGCCCGAATTTGAATTTTTATCATGAAGGTGAGAAACGGCTTATTTGTGAAAATATGTCTTATTACTTTTCATGAATGCAACATTTCCATGTAATTATACACAATAGTGCTGGTGTTTACATATTGTTATTTTTCAATTAGTTTTACATGTTTCTATTTTGTTCAAATTATGCGTATTTTGTTATTTCATCCGACTATTAAGATTGAAAGACAAGGGGAGGATGTCATAAATAACTATAAATGAGCTCTTCAACCTATTTCTAACAAACTAGCTCGATTTCTGATAAAAATGAAAACACATTATTTGAACTGAATTTGTTATGTGATTCGAGTTCAAAATTGTGACTGTCGAGTATTAAATATATTAAGTCATACTTAACTTTAATAAGAAATCAAAGTTCAAATAGAGTACAAACTAGAGATAATAACCAATGGAGTATTCGTTAAAACTTGAAATAGATTCACGGTTAAATCCCCTATTCATTATGTTGTTTAAGCAAATGAAATTGTGGCAGTGTCTTGTGTAGCTACTAACATAACTATATATTTACACAATTAAGGCATGTTTGATCGAACTATTGGATTAAATTGAGAAGTCCCTCCCTTTTTCTACTAATTCTCAAAATTCCATATCCTTCTTCCCAGAAAATATTTAAGAAGCTTCATCTTTGATTTGGTTTTGAACGAAGGTTCTCATATTTATGAAGAAGAATATCCCTCAATTCTTGATAATAATTAAGCATCACCAGTCTTTTGGGTAGATGGGACTTCCTTTGTTCGCTTTCGCTTTTACGTTTATTTTCTCCCTTGACTACCCGGTTTGAGAGTTTCTTTACTTTTGTTGTAGTAACTCTCTTTTCATTTTTCTCTTAATACAAAATTTAATTTATTAAAAAAAATTTGTCAGGTTCAGAAGTATTACTATTAATGAAACAAGAAGAAACGTAATAACGTAACAGTTTTCAATGTCGAAATTGGAATGACAAAAATTGATTGAGAGTGAAAATGAAAAGGATGGACCTTTTATATTCATTCTCAAATCATAAAAACAGCCATGCCATTTGCTTTAAATTAATTAGCTGAGCTGCTGCATTTAATTATATGTAACGGACACTAATTAATTTAACTAAGATTGTTGTTCCATCTGTCTCTTTTCAAATTCCTTCCATTCTGCCCGTGACCTTTGCCGCACCTGATGTTTTTGTAATTACAAAATAATTAGTAATTTTTTTTATAATTACAAAATAATTAGTCACAATGCAGTGCATTTGAGTTGGTTTAATTTGACAAACGAAAATAATCTAGTGGGAGTTGATTTTTAAATTTTGTATTTGAAGTTGTATATGATATTAATAGAGTATGAAATTGTATTTCAATTTCAGCATTGAACTAGAAAAATATAATGTAGAGTGAAGAAATATATATAAAAAATTAAACTCAATTGAGTAAAATCAACTCGAGAGGATAGTCAAACATAAAATGAATGACGTATGAATTTATAAGAAAATATAATCATACCCCAAACCGTGATTCCGTTAAATTACCCTTAGTTGAATTACCATCCGTTGAATTACCCTGTATAGGATTAAAATAGGGTGTTTAGTAAATAACAAACACAAAATTGCTAATTCACGGCTTGTGGATGGAGTCTTTTTTTCCATGTACAGTGAACAGCTTCATTACCTGTGCTACTAGAGATGGCACACCCAAATGCTCTATCCATTGTGAATCAACCACACCTATTTTCTCCGTAGGCTTCTATAATTACAATGAATAACTATTGAACGGAAAGTTGAAATCGTGAAAGATAAGAGTATTTCTCTTTATCTATCAATATACAATCTAACAGACCTCGTCACATCAACATATATTTACATTTTTACCTCAACGCATCTCCAAAATGCAAAATCCAGACCCCATCCATGCACCAAGTCATTCTGAAAACAGCATATTTCTATGTCAATGTGCAAATTTTTACAACAAGGGGATAACATAACACATAAGCAGTCAGTCCATGGATTTTTTACTTGTACCTGAATCATTTGCCAAACACAATTCCATGATTTTCTTGAAAATACTGGCGCCATAATCTCAACAAATCTAACAATCAATAAAAATACATTCAACAATTATTGCAGAACAAAACAACTCAAGATTATAGAAACATACTTGCAAAATAGGCAGTTCAAAACATTACCCTGCACAAGGAGGCATAGATGAATTGGTACAGTTCATGTCTGTTGTAGCTCTCCTGCAAACATGTTCTTTTGGTAAGAGATAGCCAAAAAGGGTATAGTTATCTTTTTGTTCTAACCGCGGTTTGTTGATTGTTAGAGGTTTATGCTGTATTGTACCAATGAACTTCTACATTGTCCTTTTTTTCTGTCATCTCATATGTAACTCCTGTCTCTGATGTTATGCCAGGCTGTGATATTTCTAGACCATATTTCTTCACAATTTTCATGTACCTACATTCAATGTTAAAGCAAATGTCACCACAACGTGTTGAAGTCTGCATACGAACGCCTCACATATGTAGCAAAGGAAGAACATTGCACATAGAGCGTTTAAGCTTCGCTTGATCAAGTTCCCATATGACATGGCGTGCCTTCTTAAGGCCTTAATATGACAAGAAGTTGAAACTTACTCTAGTGAGTTGAAATGATCAACTCCAAGATCTTCATCCCATATGAATATGTAGTCATAAGGGAAAACTATGTCCGGATGGAGAAATCGCTTGGCATACCACCTGTTTACGTTATAAGGTGAGCAGGAAAAAAAAAAAAGAATCAATGCACTCCATATTTGTAGTAATTAGCTGTTGCTATTCAAGATTTCTTACCATTTAGTTTGTTTCAATGCACTGACATGGATAACTCTGTGTGACCATTCGAATTGATCCCAGTCGGTGGTATTTTCGTCATAATGAAACAACATGACTGTAAAGTTCTCAGCAGGGAACTCAAACACAAGAAACAGGAAGATTACTTAGTCACATATTCATTTTCACAAAAACCCCTCAAATGATATGAAAAAAAATACGTTGAAACGCTTACTTTGGACACAATCTTGTTCACAAGATCTTTCTGTTTGATGCCAACAGTCAGAGCTAATAGATTTCTTGTTTCTTTTACAGTCACAGTATCCTGTTACTTGCAAGCGTAACAAAATTACTAAAAACTCTAGCTAACTGTGTGTTCAACAAAATATATTTCACTTATTTGACTTACATTTCCTACACAGTCACGAATGATATAATTGGAGTGTGGCTCAATTATTCTTGGGGGTAAGCGTTCAGCTCCTCGTGGATTTGTTTCTACATATATCTATAGACATGTCATCAAGAGTTGGTTCTTTTTTCTTCTTCACATCTTCAAAAGATTTTATATGTAGCTAAGATCAAGCTGAATAAATCATGTACTAAATTTTTTCTGAGAACGTTTGCACTCACCTTAGGGATGTTCTGTGACCAGTAGAGTTTATCTGTCCTTGAAAATTTGAAGATAGAATCATAACTTCCATAGATTGATGGATAAAATCCATCTATTTTCATCTGATCAAATGAGAAGTAACATAAACTGAATAATCCGTCATAAATAGACCTTAAATGTAAAAATACCAACAATAAATTGAAGAAACCTTACTGATGAACCAATGAAATATCCAACCAAAATACTATACAAGATCACCAGCACCATCCGTGCTACTGTCGTATTATGAAACTTTTCGCATTTCATCTTTTTGGACAGTCGACGAACTGTAGTTTCACAAATCGTAGAACTGCAAAGGTGAGAACTCTGTAGTCGTTCACACTGATCGAAGATTGACGTATCGGAAACTAAATCAACAAGAGATCTTGCTGCTAGATATTGAAAAATGAAGAAAATATGGAAGATAGAAAGGAACTTGTTGCTGAGTTGATAAAACTCAGAAACAAGAGGGAATGGAAGGTGTTATTAGTGCATGACTAATTGATAGGTCATGTTTTGTTGAGCTTGAGAGTTACAAAACTAATGAAAACTCAGTTTCCCATTATAACTAAGATTTACTTCTTTAATATCATAGTCTTATATACTTCATTAAAAGTTTTTATTACAACTTTTCATTTACAGAATATATAAGCTAATCCTGTTTTCTTTTTTAAAAGTCAAGAATCACAAAATATTATATTGAATTTCCAAAATATTACTCTAGAATATAGCAATTCCCAAATCTTACTTCTCATAAACTACTACTCAAATTATTATTACTCCATATGCCACAGACTGCCACATTGGAAAATATCACTCTTTATTAGTTCACATGATAATACCAAAGCTTAAGCCTGGATATCTAATCTGATAAAAGGAAAAACATAACTAAAACAGTTGTGGTCTGTTCAACAATCTTTCTATGTAGTGAAGATAGATGATAACACTCTTGATCTCTTGCCCTTTATGTCCGCTTTCGTATCGGGAAAACAGCCATTGAATTGTTCAAGATCTTCAACTGAACCACTCTTTGTTACTGTCACCGGATAAGCGACTAAATGAATTCCTTGCATGTCTTGTACCTCGTCTTGGCTATAAATATCCCACATAGATTCTCCTATTGATCGCACTGTCTGCACACTCTCCAGACTATGAGGCTCTAAGAAAGATACGTTGTCTGTTCCAGTGTGCTCATGCCAGAGTGACATGCGAAATCTGCGAATATCTGCATTGTTGATGCCATTTCCTCCACTAGTTGACTGATAGCACCCAATAGCTATTTCGGTGTCACGTTGTCCATCCATCGATCTCTGGTTCACGTTGGCTGATCCAACAAGCAGATAAGTATCGTCTACTGCAAAATCATCCATGATCGAGATAATAGTGTTAGCCCATCATCAGTATTGTAAAGGCAGGATGTTAGTGAGTAATGAGAATTGAGATTGTTAGTACGTACCTATCATGAGCTTCGAGTGCACATAGATCATGAATCTTCGATTTTTCTGAGCATTTGAATAATCTGTACCAGGCTGGGGATTGTATGGAGGAACAAACTCCCTTTTAACCACCTTTTCTCTGTTAGCCAGGCAAAAGAAATTCAAGTAGTCCCTTGGATTCTCTTCACCACCGCTTTCTTGAATCGCCTCAGCTATGAACCTATACATCATTTTCATAGTTTCCCTGGTCCAATGCAATATGTCCTGGACAGACTCGCTCTCTGGTGCTCCTTCAGGCCACATTGGCATCACCACATACACAGCAAATCGCTCCTTTGCCTTGATCTTACTAGCAACTTTAAGTGCAATCTCAACAGGAATCAAGTTCCTGCACCCACAATGCTTGTTTTCTTCCCAGAGATGGCATCCACCAATAAAATACTGGTTCTCAATGTAGATAAACTTATCTGCACGTCTTATTGCCTCCACGTAAGCTTCGTGGATGCTTCTCTCAGCACGGAGGTTTTTAGGCAAAGGGGTGGCAGATACATGATCAATCGAGCGGAAAACTTGTACATTCCAGTTCCTCTCACTGGGAGTAGTTGTGGGATTATTAGACAATTCTTGAATAGAGGAAACGGGGACTAGAGACGAAGGATCGCATTGTTTTGTCCATCGTTGCTCAAAATTCTTCAACACATCCCATGCTGCTTGGCCGACCACACAAGCATGTGTATCGTGCCAAGGCTCTCTCGGCCCTCCCTTGTGAAGACTGGCACCAGGGAGGCATGTCTGGTAAAAGTCGAAGCCATGGGCCTCTGTATTTAGAGTTCGAAATAATGAATGTTGTTCTGTATCATACCTTCCATCGCAGAGGTCTAAACCACCAAGAAAACTCATGATTTCTCGGTTCCTTGGATAGGGCCCTATGCAAGTGTCCACGGTTATTGTCTTCTGATGATGAGCAAAGGCTGTGGGGAGCTTGTCCTGCAGCCTTGGGCACAACTTGCATATGACTTTGGTGCTCTTGAAATAGGCCAATGTATCTTCGTCGTGTGTTTTCATAACTCCTTTGTTCTTGATGATGGGTAAGGATGTCTCATCTTGCCATAACATGAGTCTCACTGCGACTCCTTCTGCTGCTTTCCGCTTCAGCAATTCACCAAGTTTCACTCCACGTGCATGCGGCATGTCTGTTTGAGCATCACGAACCTATGCGCAAGTCAGTAAAATTTTGTATCAATAATAATGCATTGAGTTTCAGGACTGGAACAGAACAAATCCTACTTTACTGTCTTACTTTACAAAAACGAAGAAAATGTACTCACCAGAGCAATGTTAGGATTGAATGACCATCCGGCAATGTAAATCAAATGCTTTGCACCGTCTAGGGCATTGTACACATCCTCCCACAGGTTTCTAGGCTTTCCACAATGACCAAACGGCGGTTGAAATGTGGGATGATGATGGGCATCTTGGTAAAGAACGACACTGCAATTCGATCTTTTGGGAAATGTGGCATTCTTAAGGCCTTGATATGCTACACCATTAGCCAATGTTTTCTCCCAACTCTGCTCACATTCTGCCGGTTTAAACAAAACAAGAAACTGTAACTTTAGCTGCTTCTTCTGCTTCCCATTTTGCTTGCAGAGTGGAAACACACCATTTATCAGACTCGTTTCGCCTAAAAACTCGTTTGCCTTAATATCAATCTTCCCCAGGAAGAATCGCTTAGATTTCAAGGCAATTGTGATCGTTGTATCAGGAGGATGTGCACACAGGACATTAAAAGTTTGGTTCCATACTCGGTCACGTTCATGAGTTGTTTTTGCCACCTTCTTGCTGTCCATCTTAATGGTCACATAGGCAGGCCTTGTACTTCCAGATAAGCACTGATAAAACATTTACAGATTGCATACAATAAGATCAAAATAAATCCAAGACATTGATCATCATACACTCACATCTTATCAAATCCGAAAGCTAAAACAGAATAATGTCATTCAATTCAGAAAAGGCAGCAAATTCCTTGGAATGATACAAGACAGACAACAATTTTCCTACTTCAGAAAGAAGAGCGAACAGACTAAATGAGAACTGACTTACCATGAAGGAGGAAGGCGTTTTATTCATCGTGGCACGGAATATAGTAACTTCAAGTGTTCCATGGAGAAACTTGCCTTTCCCTTCCATCTTCTATCAAGAAGAATGATATTCGACGATCAAAATGCAAGCTTTTTCGAACCGGAAAATAGACAGATAAGTACCTGTTTTTGGTGAAATGTAGTAAATCAAAAAGTGACAAGTCATTCCATATATATAAGCTAAAACAGAAGTTGTAATTCAAGAAACCTGAGAAAACTTGAATGCTAGCTTGTATTTGCAGTTGAGATAGCTTGTGAGGATGAGTATTTGAAGCTTAGAGAAAACTCAATATAATCTTGCTAGCTAGGTATTAAGTATTTTGCTTTAAGCTGAAGATTTGATAAATTGTAAAACTGAATAAGATATAATCGTGTGTGTCTTCTCTAATGATGAACCAAGCAAGAAAAATAGAACAGAATTGACTAAACAAGTAAAATACGTTTTAGCTCAAATTGAGGAAACATGTACTCCTCAATCTACTATTAATTGCTTCCTTTCATTAAACAAGAAGCCCTTATAATTACAAGTGAAGGATCTGTCTATTGTACTTCCGGTCCCGCTAGAAGTGAAATAATATTTCGTTTTGAACGTTCGGTTGATAACAAAATACTTTTTCATTTTTAACAATAATTTCATAAAATAACTCATTTTCAACCACATATTATTTGACCCGCATGTATTTTTTTATCTCAAACTTATTTCTATCATATATATATATTTTCTTAAAATTTGTGTATTTAAAACATGTTTTATTTTAAATGGGACGAAAATTAATAAGTTGCATGCAACTAGCTAGCTACTCCCATTAAATGTCTAACACTATAAAATTTTGCTAGGACAAAATGGTAGGTAGGTGCGTAGGGACAATCGCAAAGAATATAAATGCATATTTAGCTTGTTTCATTTGATGTTCCATAACATTTTGCCGATTATAGAGACCGGGACTTATATTCGCTCTTCATGTCGTTCATGTCGATTATAGTCGATGTATAAATTTCAATTGTTATTTATATCATTTTGATTATAATCACGTGTGTGTTTTAAGTTTGATGTCAATATTCAAGTGTATGTTTGCAGAGTGACATTGATTATTCCGACATACTGAAAATCCTATGAATTCTGAAATTATATATTTTAATAACTTACTTCAAATTATTTTCCGAAATTCATTTGAAATTAAAACACTAACTAATACTTAATTTATTCTTGCCTGCAATGAAGGGATATCCAAATTTGGGTTTGACCTTTCTGTTTTGTATAAGTAAGTGATGATGTATAAATTAGGATTAGGATATATGATAATGAGGTTATTAGTTGACTAAGACAACATTTTTCTCCTGAATTGTCTGAGTTTCAGTTGAAAACGGTAACGCTCAATTTCTATTTGAATTTCGCATATCTTTTGTTGATCATTTACCTGGTCTCTAGCTCATTTCAATCGTCACAATTTATAAACGGACAAATACATACATACATACATACATACATATGTATTGTACCTATTAAGTTCGTATTTACTCTTTTACCTGATAAAATATTCCGCTCTAAAATTATTAAGTGTTAGTTTTTATCGTAATGTACTATTTTGAGTTTTTTTAACACAAACTGTCAAATTAATTACACAAAAAACACACATGAGTGGTACATCCAACAATGCCATTTGCAACTTGATTGCTTTTTCGAAACTCATTACCTCAATTTTCATGAAATTTAGTAGTTAGAAATGTATTATAAATAAATTACTTGATCGTGACGATACGTATTTCATCAATCATCTTTTTTATGTAATAAATGAATTTAGTGAATATTAACCTCCATTTATCCAAACGGAAATACACACATAGAAAATAAAAGATCCAAAGTGGTTGAGCTTATATGACTAATACACCGAACGATCTGAAAGCTCATTAATTTTACTGAAATTCTCAACATAGCATCCATAATAGGATTATTCTAAAATAAGCATAATTAATGCTAGAGTTCTTATAAATGTAAAAGTGCACATTTTTGTTGGTGTGAGTACCTTCTCTATTCCTTCGAAAACTGTTTGGTATACAATTTAAATTGGCAAAAATCAATTTAAATTGCATTTTCTTTAACACAAAACAGGCAATTTGAATTGGATTTTGCTAATTTAAATTATATACCAATCAGACTGGAGACTTTGTGCCGTTATATTCGTCATGTTTTTAACTATACGACGTATACATTATACCTTGTTTAGATCAACTGTAAAACCTTAAGGAGTTTTGGATTGGTTCAACTCTTTTATCATTTGTAACACATCGACTTGTTAAGACGCGAGTTCGACTTTTTCAATAAGATGTTCCTAACTTGGTTCTTGTTTTGTTATTGAACCGTATAGTCCTCATCTTGTTGATGCTTGAATAGTCTTAGATTATAATATTTTATATTTTTATATATTTTTTAAGTAACGAATTCAACTAACAATCGAACCAATTGGGTTTTAGCGTTTTATTAACGACTCGGGATCAATAACATTTCAAGTCGAACACGAGAAATGACGTATTCGGCTCGGCTCGCTCAATTGAAAGTATCTGTTCAACACTTGTGAGGTGAGTTCCTTCTCCGACAGAATGGCTCGAGCTCCACCGCCTTACGAACCGCCGTATTACCTTGTACCTCCGCCGCTTCCGAATTACGCATACAGCATCCCCGACGACCGTGCAGGAATTCACACTCTCTTCGTCTCCGGTCTCCCAGACGACGTCAAGGCACGTGAGATTCACAATCTCTTCCGCCGCCGCCCTGGTTTCGAGTCCTGCCAGCTCAAGTACACCGGCCGTGGTAATCAGGTATCTAAATTCCTATTCTACCTCTTCTATAACTGATTTCTCCTTGTGATTCTGAGTATAGACTTCTCAATTGGATAATTGTGGTTTCCGATTGCCAGGTTGTAGCATTTGCGACCTTTTTGGATCCTCAATCAGCTATGGCAGCTCTTTTTTCTCTGAATGTGAGTTTGCTTTCACTTTCCTAACCTCGATTTTTCGATTATTTGTGATTTTTGTTCACAAGTTACATCAGTTTTGTATGATTATCTCCTATGTCTATTGCTTTTGGTAATTCAAGGTAGTGAACTTAAGTAATACTATGAGTTTTGTTATACTTACCTAACCTCAATTATTCGATTATTTGTTCACAAATAATATGAATTTTGTATGATCATCTCCTATGTCTATTGCTTTTGGTAATTCAAGGTAGTGAACCTAAGTAACACTAAGGTCTATGAGTTTTGTTATACTTACCTAACCTCAATTTTTCGATTATTTTTTCACAAGTAATATGAATTTTGTATGATCATCTCCTATGTCCGTTATTTATGGTAATTCAAGTTAGTGAACTTAAGTGATGTCATCAACTTGTATTTAAGTTTTGGAGAGTTTTGCTAGTCTAGTATCTTTGAGTACACTATATAGGAGCTTCATTTCTGCTAACTAAGTTCTTAAAGGGAACATACGAAAATTAAGCAATGGTTTGTCTGCTTTTCTCTGCTTCATACATAAACCTTGAGTCGAGCCCTGCACTGATTGTCCGTGTACTCATAGGAGATTGATTCATAATGGTTCCTTACTTTGTGTAGTATGGTGCAGGGTGTCAAGTTTGATCCTCAAACTAGCTCCACGCTGCACATAGAATTGGCAAGATCAAATTCGAGAAGGAAAATTATGCCAGGTATGTGTTATTATCCTTTTCCTTTACAGCCTGGGCTGTATTGTCTATAGTTCCAATTTAATGGTTGATTTTGGTTGTTCCGTTGTAGCATAGATAGTTTTCAAGATCCTGAATTTGTTTTGTTTTCAGGAAGTGGTCCATATGTGGTTATCGATAATAGGAAAAAGTCTGATACTGATGTTCAGGAGTCATCAAACAGTGATGGTATACTTTCTTTCTGCCTCATTTCTGACTCTCCTAGATCCTGATTGCATGTCCTTTATTTCTTAATAAATCCTTAGTTACTCCCCTCCCCTCCCCTTTTCACCTTTCAGAAACCTTTTGGCATCTTGTCCCTATGATAACTCACACTCACATTGGTTGGCCAGGGAGAGTTGTATGTGCCCTGGGAATATAGTTATGTACTTGTTGGTAAGATGGGGGTGTCGCCATGTTGTATGCTTGTCAGAAACCCATGATGATTCTCATAATGTCTCAGATTCTTTTTCTTTCTCCCCAAACTACTAGCTATCAATCCCCTGAACTGTTTGGTCTCCTAAATTGACATATATGTGTATCTTTTGAACTTCTAGGAGATAGTGATTCTGATGAATCTGCCACCAATTCTGAGCCTCAAGATGAACCGGGAGCAGAGAAGAGGTTACACTACACCCTTCTGTACCTCAACACTTCCTTTGTGTATATTTGGGTTCAGCATAAGTTTCTTTATAGCTGCATAATCCTGATTGGGAGTCTCAAAATGATTATCTTGTGTGACAGCTCTCAAAAAATAACTGAGGGGAATGATGCTTCTGCTGCGGAGCATGTAAGTAATGATGATGGCTATTTGTTCTTTCTCCCTCCCTCACCCCCCCCCCCCCCCTTTTTATGCTGTTTTCTTCAGAAGGTACCTTTTGGCACATAGCAGCACCATACACTGCAAAGTACTTTTCATTTCCTGATTTGTTATATGCTATTTTGTGTTATGTTAATTAGATATTACATTCTGCTGTTTTTGTATCCCCTCTACAACGAATAAATGTAGCCTTGATTTATTTGATTATCTAATATCGATTAGGATTATCCCATTCACATAACTATTTTGCGACTTCTAAAATTGTTTTAGTATGTTTTATTGTGGCCTTATGTATGGATCATTTGCTACATCTATATACCAGTTTTTTTTTTTTTTTAATCTGGGCAGCTTCACTTTGAAGCTGCTTGAAAATTCTTCAATGTAGATCAAATCTCTAGAGGAACTTGGACCATTATATGAGACACTCAACTTGCAGATCTTTAGCTATGAGTGTTTTCTTTTTGGTACTTTACTTTATAGGACCAGACCAGTGAGTTTAAAATAGTGTCCATCACTGGAATACTATGTTAACTTCCAAGTGACATGTATATTCTACTTATAGATTTCATTTGATAGAATGGTCAACTAAGATGTTGGGGTGTGGAGAGAGTTGTTTGTGAGAGACAGTCAGAAAATCTATTCATGTATACTAACCACTACTAAAAATTTGTTGAAAACTCGGTTCGCTAACCTCGTTTCAATCCAGGCTCTGCACATACATCTAAGTTGTGATCAACAGTGACCATATCATTTTTCTGTTTCTTCTTTGACATTTCATGTTTTTCAGTAGATGACCTCCTGGCTCCTGTCATGTATAAACGAGCTTTATGCTAACATCATGTATTGTCTTTGCTGAAGACCCTTAACTTGTTTTTATCTGTGATGAACTCTTATAGGAGCAAACAGAAAAGAGGGCAGATGGTGCTTGCTCAACCTTGTTTATTGCTAATCTAGGTCCAAACTGTACGGAGGACGAACTGAAGGAAGCTTTTTCCAAGTAAGTTGACCTTTGACATACAGAGACTCACACTCACTTTCTTTTTCTTTATTACCTTCTGATAAATTGTTTCCCAAACTTCATGTCTACTTTTATTACTTACTAATGGTTCTCTTAAATCTTATATTAAAAGGTACAGCGAATAAACTACTTATAGTAATAAAAATTCACGCTCCCAACTTTGGACTAGTTATAAATAAGAAGTAAGAATAAACTCTATTTTGTAATATTCCATGACTTTTCCAGGTCCCATATTAAGTAATTATTCTACCAATATAGTTAAAAATGACATTATATGTTATTAAAAGTTATGTGTGTTCTATTAGATGAAATTTAAGATATAAATACTTGTTGAAAGTTGTATGTGAGAGTAACTTCAACTCTTGAGTTCCAATTACATCTTTAACTCGAGTGTATTAAGTAACTGATCTGCACGTACCTTCTAGGTGAAACCAATGCATCTCTAACTTGTCAAAAAGTTCAAAACTTCTTGACACTACACATTCTATATCATTGTCTGGAATCTTTCCCTCTCCGCCTTCCTGGATTTGCCCTATTTCTTTCCATTCTTATTCTCTCTCTTCTTCTTGGGATTGCACTTTGAGAAGTAACCTGTAATTGTGATATCTTATATCAGATACCGAGGATTTAATAGCATCAAGATTCAAGCCAAAGGTGGAATGCCCGTTGCATTTGCTGATTTTGAGGTATACATTTTATTTAATTGTTACTCCCACATACCAAGAGTTTGTAAACCAAGTACTACTAATCGGCTCTAATATATTCTGCCAAATCATGCTACTACTCAGATAGGAATTTGTTATTTGTAGTTTAGTTTGTGTAAAAATTAACATCATAGTATTTTACTTCTGGCAGGGAGTTGATGAAGCAGGTGAGGCTATGGAAGGTCTTCAAGGAAGCTTACTACCATCTTCAGACCGGGGAGGCATGCACATGGAGTAAATCCCAGTTCTTTATCTTTTGCATTATATACACCGATGTCACTTTTATCAATGAAACTAATCTCTGTTACCTTGTAGATATGCAAGATCAAAAATGAGGAAGCCGTGAAAAACTCGTGAGGATTAATATGGCACCGGATTAATATGTCCAGTGCCATCATGCTAGGGAGTAAGGTTCGTAACCGAAACATCATCCTTTAGTTTTCTTGTTATTCTCAACTTTTCTCACTGGCAACGCAATCTGGTTTACTTTACTCACTGAAGTATCATGATTACATATTATTTGCTGTTCCAGGAATGATGTTGCGGAGTACTCATCAACGAGAAGCTCGTAACATCGGAGAACAAGTTATTGGGCTGCTTTACAAGTCCACCGAAAACCCATGTACTATGTCAAATCAAATGTTCTAAAACACAATCTGAACAGAACACTCCTTAAACGTGTTGCTAAGTTTATTGATCAGTAACATGAATGAGTAGCCTATGAATTTGCATACCAACATCGTAATATCCATGAAGCCGTTAATCTCTTTCCGTACTACCTCACAAGCGGAACTGTTGTATGAATTGCTTCTAGAGTGATTCAGTTAGTCAAGGAGTCATCCGAAGATGGTTTGTTGAAGGCGTGGGCATTGTTCGGAAATCCACCAACATTTTGTAAACTTTGTATGCAGTAGTTCACTATCGACTAGTATCATTTAGGATTATAGATACTTAAGAAGTTATCTGTTGTGTTTCTATAATCTATAATTTATGCACGGTTTCATCATAACGAGTGTATGAGAAGGAAAAGACAAATTGGCAGACATCATTTGGTTTTAAGATTGTGATGAAATGATGAAAAGAAAGCAAGAAAGTTTTGTGAATGTAAAATTGAACCTACGTTACCATGGCCCTCATATATCGATCATGATGGTCTTTCTTGACTCTTTGCTTGATGTATAATTGCATATAGATCAAGAAACAAGTGGCCGACTGAAATTGAGAAAGTTACACTGAGTATAGATCAGTGGGTATAAAGTTAATTTGAATTTTGAAGTGTTTCTATATTTTTTCCAAACGCAAAAATGTATTAATATACCGAGTATAAAAAGGTTTCATCAATAAATGACAACGGGCAATTGTAATTCAAAGCTAAATGTACATTTTTTACTTTTCACCTAAATAAATATTGCAGTATCAAGGCCCATTCCAGTGGCTTTCGATCCTAAATAGATTATCCACGGCCGATAGAATTTGTAAACAAAAAGTATTAAACTTGGATATTTGTACCCTTTGCAACTAACCTTCCAATATCATTAAACATATTTTCTTTAATTATCCGGCTACTCTCCGTCTTACTAAATGGTTAAAGATTATATATCATGCCCAACAAACAATGATAGATATTGTGTTTCATTGTCCCATAACACTGAAACCCATATTTAAATCATTATTTTTTGCTGGATTATTTGAAAACTTCATAATAACAAAATTTTTCGAAATGAGAATATTAGTTAACATAACTACCATACCATCTTTTAAAATGCACTCAATGATAATAAAATTTGCTATCCTGCTAAAAAGAAGAAAAAAAATTAGAAAGCCACATGTGTGTAAATGGAAACCGGATCTGAGCATAATAACACTTGAATATTGATGTCTAACTTACCTAATGGTAATGCGGGTACTGGGGCAATCATTAGAAAGAGCAAAGGACATTTTGTTAAATCTCGTTGCAACTTCGTCGATAACGTAAATCATAATACATCAGAGCTTTTAGTTTTAAAAAATTGATTAAAACTGTGTATTATGGACAATATAACAAAAGTTTATATTCAAACTGACTCCAAATTCCTTATTGCGTGTTTAAACAGACAGGTTACAGCAACATCACACTAGGATCTAGTACTTGAAGATATTACACAGATAGTTCAGCAATTGGAGCAAGTAAAGTTCTTTTTTGTCTACTGAGAAAAAAATTTAGTTGCAGATCACCTAGCAAGAAGGAAGTAAACAAACTTTTACAAAAAAAAAATGAAAAAATAAAAGAAAATAACAAACTTTTGGTACTTTGGCCCTAGAAGGCCCCCTTTGGTTGCTTTAATTTTATTTAGGATGTTCGTTCTACGTGGCTCCAATCTATCTTAACTAAAGATGAATATAGTACTGTCCGACTTTTTTGTAATATAAATGCATGTTTCCTTTTAGAAAAAAAAAAAGGGACCATTCCAGTAACATGGTTGCACAAATTTATCACCACTGGTCCATCCTCGAACAAATGGTGATACACAGTGAAACATCATCTAAACCACACTTTCTTCTAGATCTGAAAATTACTTCCCACTATATCCACTCACGTCAATTCCAAATGAGCAATGGAGGATTATCTGAGTGTTTTTAATTTAATTTTACGGATTTTTTTACCACTCTATTAATGTCATAAATCTGGAATGAATTACATCTTGTCCGTGGAGAGATATACTTCAATATGAATATCAATTAGGAACCAGGAAACATTATCCATTTGAAAATTTATTGACTAAACCAAGATTGTAATTCAGACTAATAGTCAAGTTGGAATATATACTGAACTCCGACTCCTATCCTATATAGACAAGTAGGGATGTAGGGAACCACCAATCAAGTGGTGCTCGTATCCTTGACACATACCACCATTGAGAAAAAGATGGATTTTTAGACTATTCTGGTTCATGTATTGTATTGAACTCTCTCGATCACATGTTACATATGTCTCGAATTCAGCTTCTTTTATTTTTAATTTTAGATATTCTATCCGATGTATACTTTATTTACATTGAAGGTTTGTAATACAAGAAAAATAAAATGTTCTATCGACATCTCCTAGTTGTTATTGGTTCAATATCATGATACAATTGTAAAATAAAAATGATGAAGAATTCGAAGAAAGGTGGTAAAGTGGTGGAGAGTTGAATTTGAAATTTGTGAATGAGTTGTAATACTATATATAAACTCGAATATGTTTTATGCTCATTGCTTGCGTATTTTTGTGATAATAAGGGGCTGATTGGCATAGCACTCAAATGGCCATTTGAATGGAATTTTGGTGAAATTATGTTTGGAATGGAATTGAAATGAGATATTTGAAGTGTATTTTAGGCCAAATCACTGTTCATCGAGCCAAATGGAGGCATTTAAATGCCTGGCCAATCAGCGCCTAAGGGGTTGATTGACATGCGATTTAAATGCCCCGATTTAAATGTCTGAATAGTGATCGAAATTGTAGTGGGATTGTTAAAATTGTGTTTGGTATAGAATTGTAATTGGATAGTGTATTATAAATTTGTTATATAGGTAGAGAAAGATGTTGCTACTGTAGAGGCATTTCAATCTTCGACATTTAAATGTCATAACAAACATAAAATTTCCGAGTAGCATCCAAACGCACATTTGAATGCTACTCCAATCGGCCCCTAAATCTTTTTGGCTTCTAATCAAATTGGGCATGGGAAAACAAATTCATATGATCATGATTTGGAGTGTAGAAGTAGTCTTGTTCCCAGATTACTATTTGGTACTCAACGAACGTATGTACTTTTTGTTGGTCACAAATCACAATCCGATGTATCTTGAATTAGAACTATTCTTCATTAAATAATTGCACTTGGGTGAAACTTACAAGGCTCCATTGAATGTGCTGTAGAGAAGATGCAACCTGCCCCAACTACAGTCATGGTCATGACTCATCACATATGGAGTTTGACTCAAATGGTTGAAAAACTAAAATTGTATACCCGGTCTAATATAATAACAGCAGTTTTAAATTAAATTATAATTACAAAAATAGAGCTTCTAGATATTGTCGGGATTCAGATCATGAACGTCTAATACCTCGAATGTGCAACTTATGACTAAAAAAATGTCCAACTACAACAACTGTAGCTAGTACTGTAATATATAAAAGATGCAACTAGATATGAGTGTTCAATTTTAAATTAAATTGAGGTCTAACAATGTACCACCACTAATATATAAGTGTTCGATTTTAAATTAAATTGAAATAATTCAATTCGTACGAGTTGAATTTTTCTTTTTGTACAGATTAACTATAAAGATCGACGGGCTGATTGACATGACATTTGAATGGGGATTATAGTGAAATTATATTTGGAATGAAATTGAAATGGGGTATTTAAAGTGTATTTTAGGCCAAATCATTATTCATCGAATCAAGTGAGGACATTTAAATATTCGACCAATCCGGACCAGAATAAAGTATCATGTTAATATTTGTTATGCAATTGTTCATCAAAAAGTGTTCAAATTGATCAATATTACTCTCTTTTTCAGAGTAAATATCACTTTTCAACTTTGAACGGTTAACAACTTTAACTTTGATATTATGTTATCTTAGAAACTTAAATGAGTCTAAAATGTTCAATTAGACTATAGATTAAGTTTCCATTCTAAATATTTAAGTTAAAAGAAAGAAAAAAGAGTATGAAGAGAACTGGGATTCAATTGTCCAAATCAAAGTAAGAAATGTGACACCGACAGTAACACCCCTTGATGAATAATCCACGAAACAACGTAACATTGATGAATTGCACCCGTAACAATTACATTTCCTATAAGTAAAAGACACCACACCATACTATATCCCAAACGTCATCTTTAAAGAAAATCCCAAACGTACACTTATATCGTCAAGAAATTAAATATACAATAAAACAAGTTTGTGTAAATTTTTGAGAACATTATTTTTGATACATTATTAATAAAAAATTTGACAATTTAAAAAGAAATAAATTTTTGTAAATAAATAATTAATTTTTAATAACATCGAATACATACACAAAACAATTTAGCCATACAATTAATATTTAATAATACATAATCTAAAAATACAAAAAAAATTTCAATTTACACACAATCCACACAATTAATATACAATATTGCACGACTCTTAAAACTTTTACAAAAATTTGAGCTTTCATAAAATTTTATATTTAAATAATTAATGTTCAATAGCATTAAATAAATGAATCTATGTTATTATTAATAAAGTTTTTATATTATACCAATAATAATAACATAAAGTATAATTAAATAAGTTTATTAATAACATCAATCAATGTTATTTACAAATGTCCAATATCATACATATAAGTTGTAGATCTCTTACCATATTTATGATAAATATTTGCATAAATAATTTATTAACAATATGGCGGTGTATGATGTATCTAATTATATATAAGTTTTGTGATTTTGACATTGATTGGTAAGGGAATTTTTATAATTTAATGAGTTGACTACTGAATTTAGAAAATTTCATGATGATTGGAAAAAAGATTTAACACCAAATATAATTTTTGAAGCTCAGCGGGTCACGAACTTGTAATTCGAAATACAGAAAAGTCACGTTTTGAAATGTCAACTTGGACTAGATATTTAAAAATGTAAATTTTCAGTATTATGATTCTCAAATGTAATTTGTAAATATTGTATTTTTCCGTACACTCTCTATAAAAAATCGTAAAATGCTTTTTGAACAATATAAATATTTAGACAGAATCATTTTAATAAAATATAAGTCCTTGTTTGACATACTGCTGGAGCGGACATTTCCCACTAAAATCGAACATTTTATACACAAAAAATTCAATTACAATTGAAAAAAAACCATTTAAATTTTATCCCAATCAATCCCTAATCACTTCCTTCATGAACATAAAATTCATTACAATCTTCCAGTTTCATCATCATCATCATTTATAATCATACCTTACAAAATCTTGTTCGAATATATAAACACCAAACAGGAAAAACAAGACCAAAAAATCTTTCCCACACATAAAAAAAGGAGAAATGCCGGAGCCAAGCCGACGTGAGCCGCCGCCGGCTCGAGAAGGCTGGGGAGAGAAAGATGACGAGGCGTGGGTATGGGAGCAGATAAAAGCGGAGGCTCGGCGTGACGCGGAATCGGAGCCGGCTCTAGCGAGCTACATGTACTCGACGATAGTATCTCACTCGTCACTTGCACACTCTGTATCGTTCCATTTGGGGAACAAGCTCTGCTCATCCACGCTCCTCTCCACTCTCCTCTACGACCTCTTTCTCAACATTTTCTCCGGTAACTCTTCCATACGCGCCGCCACTGTTGCTGATCTCCGTGCCGCCCGCTATCGTGATCCTGCCTGCCAATCCTTCTCCCACTGCTTGTTGAATTACAAAGGATTTCTTGCTCTTCAGGTTATTACTCTTTTCTTCCAACCACACTTTTGCTACTACAGTCTTCTTTGATCAAACGGACAACATTTTTCAACTTTGACTAGGATGATTTCTTTCGAGGGTAGTGAATTACTATTTTATTATTAAAACATAGAAATATAAAAACAAACCGAACCTTGCTTAACCTACTTGAATGAGATATAAAACGTGTTAGGTCTCTTTGAGTCGGATCGGACCATCCTGGGATAAGATAACGTAGGAATAGAGGAAGATGATAATTTCGTTTTAGATCGGTTTGCCTATATACGACATATATTAATTGTGATTAACTTATGAAAGGTTGCTAGTGTTTATGATCGGACTTCCCTAATGGTTGGTAGGGTTAAATTGCGTATCTTGATAGTTGAGATATGTGCTTCTTAATAGATGCCTAGATGGTGATTCGGAGAACATGTTCTCAAAACTCCGTGATCATGTCTCCTCGTGACATATGTAATGTGGAAGCCGATTACCTGATCTGGGCCCGATACAGCCTTAAGAAGTCGATCACGAGATCATACTAGCCCCGTTTTTAATTTAGTGTGTACTTCGTCATAACACATGAGTTTTCCAGGGACACTGGTCGGGTCTACTAGGCTTGGATCAAGCTCATAATTATACAACTAAGAGTTCACGTTCACGTAACATTTATTTTGAAAAGAAGAGTTTTTTTTTTTTTTAATTGTTTTCTTGTCAGTTATTACAATCATAGTACTTTTTCACCATTGTGCAGGCTCATCGTGCAGCACACAATTTGTGGAACCAAAACCGTAAACCTATAGCTCTGTCTCTACAATCACGGATAGCTGATGTTTTCAGTGTAGACATACATCCAGGAGCCAGAATAGGGAAAGGAATTCTACTAGACCATGCCACAGGAATTGTTATCGGAGAAACTGCAGTGATAGGGAACAATGTCTCCATTCTGCACCAAGTTACTTTGGGCGGAACAGGGAAGGTGGAAGGTGACAGGCATCCAAAAGTCGGAGATGGGGTTCTGATTGGAGCAGCAGCAAGCATACTGGGCAATATTATTATTGGAGAGGGGGCAAAAATTGGAGCAGGATCGTTGGTGCTTATTAATGTACCTCCGTGGACAACTGCTGTTGGAAATCCTGCTAGGTTGGTGGGTGGCAAGGATAGCCCGGTTATTCACAAGGATGTTCCTGGTGAGTCCATGGATCACACCTCATTCGTCTCTCAATGGTCTGATTATGTTATATGATCAACACCGTATGCCTAGATATCTGAATAAATAATGATCTCTGAAGTTCAGTTGTTTTTTGTTTGATGTGCGCGTATGATTTTGTTCTGAGATATATATACATGTAACGAGTTTGCTCTGACTTCTGAGATGTATAAACGAGTTTGACATAATCATTGTCAGACGCCTGTTTCTCTTGAACCTACAAAGGATTCATGATCTGGTGCACTGATAGACGCATTGCTAACCGATAGAGGGGCCTTGTTATAATCTAATTTACATGTGTAAATAAGATTAAAACAAGAAACTTTAAGTGATCGTTCTACTCTTTATCAGTTTGTTCTAATGAGTGAAACTGGGATTGTTCCTTGTGAACTTGAAAATCATAAGTTGCTTATGTGTTGCAGTGTTAGATTATGCTATATGCTAGAACATGTGTAGACTGGTCCCTGGAATTTTCCGACGAGACTATCCGTGCCCTATGATTTGTCATATATCGATGGAATCTTGGGTTTGCAAGACAACATCCTTTATGCAAGTAGATGTGGATAGAAAATCAGCTTGTATGAGTAAACTAAGAACTTGTCTGATTCCATGTTTTATAAGATGTCCTTCAGAGACAGAGCATCTGGGACTAACTTCTACTATGATCAACCAAGACAGAAACTTAAGATACAATGATTGTATTAGTATGGTAAGAAACATGCGAACCACCGCAAGACGAAGTGATTTGTGTTGGAACCAAATTGAAACTAAGTTTTCAGATCTAAAATGGTTGACACACAAGGAGCACAAGAATTAGAGACTATTATACAAGAATAAGACACACACCTGTTCTACCTTAGAATTACTACCATAAAACAGAATGAGAAATCACTCAGACCTCTTCATATTGCCATGTTTTGCAATGGCCTAGAAAGTAGTCAGCACGCAGTTTCATCTAGAACTACTGATGAACGCGAAGGGCCGGGGGCAAAGGCTCATGAAGTGCCACGGGGACAGTCTCAAACTTGCAATCAGCTGATAACATTTGAACCAGGTCATAATTGTTGTTCTCCTTCATCATTATCTCTTCTATGAGTTTATGGAGAACACGCTCCAAATCTTCCCCATCAGTCCATTCGCGAACTTCTGCTCTTAAGAGTGAGCGGTTTTCGCATATCAAGTCCCAGACAGGGAAATTCTTTCTTGGCATCATGAAGTCTCCTTCATTGAGCTTCAGACTCGGGCAGAAGTCGCCACTCCCATCACCTAGATAAATAATCGTCCTCTTCGTCCCTTCCTTGGCCAGTGATGATTGCATATTTTGAATAACTTTGCCCTGTATTTGTCAGCCAGAGAAGGAATTCGTTGTGAATATTTTTATACATGTAAAATCTCTGTCAGCAAGAGATGGAAGATGTAAATTAAGTCTAGCAATTGTACACTGCTACTACCTTGCACATGTTAGGAGGGCACAGACTGCATCCATGAGGAGACGACTCATAATCGATGTAAGGTGAGATTCGCAGCCTCCCCTCTTCATCAACATACCCTGGATTCGAGGTGACATGAGAGAAACAATCCTTTATGTCTAGGTGATCAAGAATCGTGTCGATGAAGAAGACGTTGGCATCACTCAGTATCCTCAAATCACACCTAAAATCCGAGCGATTAATGTCAGGCGAAAAACAAGAAGTGTTGATGAGATTTTGATCTTTAAACAATGTAAGAGTACTATTGTACATACCCTAAAGCATGAGCTTGCTTAATTGCAGGAACAATTCTAGGATGAATTGGAGCCCTTGTTAGAACCTCCTTAATTTCTTCAATGGTTTTCCCACGTGCATGGAGCTCTTTCATCATCACATCCTGCATTTTCATTTTCTCCACGCATTCATATACACGTAATCATAAACGCTAATAGATTGTTTGACAAGCGATTAACATCATAAAAATCAGATTAAAATAGATTTTTTTAGGTATTATTAAGCAGGTTTCGTTCATTATAACAGGCTTCCAAACAATCACTAAATATTTTGGTGCGAACATTGATTACAAATTTGCATCCGCCTTATGAAACCCGCCTAGGCGGGGCAAAATGCTAGATAGAACACGAAAACCTACCATGAGGGTGTTCCACGGCATGGTGGGAAGCAGCTGGTCGAACAACTCAGTACCGCCAAGCTCGTCGACGACCCAGTTATCGCTATCCAGGTCGATGATGGTCTTGTCAAAGTCGAAAACCACCATGATTCCGGCCATTGGATCGGTAAGGTTCTTTTATTCAAATTATTACTATGTATGTAATTTTGTGTTATACAAAAATGTATGAACGAGGTGGGTTTAAATAGGGGTGGATTTAGGCAAAGAGAACTCAATCGGATAAACCCAATAAGTACATTTGAAGGTTTAAAAAAAGATGCGACCAGAATATTACAGTACAGCCATTGAACTCAATAACCTCGTGTTTGATTTTACCTTTTTGTTGCAGCCACGAAAATTTGGTCAGGCTGGAATATGGAATATTCTGCATGTTTTTATGGGAGCCTTAGAGGATATGAAGTTCCATTAAAATGGGATGATGGCATATTCGTCGAATTATTCTACTAGTGAGTTAATGGATAGAGAGAGTATCGTCTAAATATTCTCCATTGTGAACTATCTTACGTAAGATGTAAGGTTCGAATTACAAACCACATGCTGGATATGTCACTAGTTTTAAATAACATTGTTTTCTTAGTAATAAAGCCAATAAAACAAACATGTGGACGGCTTAGCTAATAATATATACAACAAATCAAGTGATTATCATCTAATTTATTTACTGAGATGCAGAAAATTTAATGAGGAGTAGCGAGATTTATAATTTATAATAAAAGAATTTCTTACACATGAAATATAAAACCTACTCTATAATTGACCCTGGCGATTCACCATATTTTAAAATTTTTGAATGATAGCTTCGTTCGATACACCTTTGAATACATCTTTTTCAAGATAAACCATGAGATTATCATTCATCCATTCATCACTCATTCTATTTCGAAGTCGATTCTTCACGATGTTCATAGTAAAAAAAACTCTTTCTACCGTAGTAGTTGCAACCGATAAAATTAGCGCCAACTTTATAAGCCTGTAAATCAAATGATAAGCCTTATCTCTTCTAGTCTCAACCATTTTCTGAGAAATTTCACCAAGTTCATTAATATCAACATATGTGCTCATATCCAAAAAGTAATTCTCAAGTTGGTCCGGCAATTCTGAAAGCTCGATATCTTTAAAATCTTTTGGGTAAAATTCTGCTAACTTGGCTAACTTGGTTTTGTCAAAAGCTCTAAAAGAGTTTGATGGGTTCAAACAAGCAACACAAAGCAACAATTCGGTGCTTACCTCAATAAATCGACTATTCAACTCACTCATCTGCATATCCAATACCGCGTTGAATACCTCTATACGATATCGGTGATTGTTTGTCATATCTTCAGCTCCCCGTTTCAATCTTTTGCCACTTACATAAATATCACTCATATCACGAATTTTAATTTTGTGCTTTACACAAAAACCAGACACTTCTTTTTCCAAAGCATCCCACCCATCGTCTCTCATTGCTTGAAGGCGTCTCTTAGAAACATATACAAGTCTCATTGCATTGACAATATCTTGATCTTT
>JAYMSP010001898.1:0-27852 GCA_036897095.1 Plantago elongata | reverse complement strand
TACGCCCTTTTGCGGGTTTGGGGGTTTGGGGGGTGGGGGGGGGGGGGGGGTAGCTGGAGGTTGGCCGGAGTATGGCCGGAGGTGGCGGCCGGAGTTGGAGAATTTGGGGGAAATGGAGAAAACCGAGGGAAGGGAAAGAGAGAAGAGAAAGCAGCAAGATGCAGTGTAGAAGATGGTGATGCGGAGTCGGCTATTTATAGCCAGGTACGGGCGGCGGAAGGCGGTTTGAGGGGCGGCGATTCGGCCACGTCAGGTGTCTTTCTTCCATCCATTTTTCACAGTTTCCGGTGCGGCCACGAGGGAGCGGCGTGCGCGAGTCCGATTGGCTGATGGATCGCTGGGCACGCGGCATTCAAGTCCCGAGAGGCGGCGGAGGAGCTTGACAACGCGCAGAGTAATGGCGGCTGGGCGTGTTGGAGAAGACGATGATGAAGATGAGGGTAGGGGAAATGACCAGATTGCTCTTAATGAGAAAGGAAGGAAGAAGGGCTGGAGGGGCAGCTTCGTCTTTTTACCATTTTATACAACTAATTCGTTCTGGCTACCAAACGACTCGCAAATAAATTCCGAAAAATGAAAAATTGATTCCCAGACATTTTTCTAGTCGTTCTCGAGCCACCAGAAAAATAAAAAAATAATTTTTATTTATAATTTTTATTATTATTTTATTCGTTAAATAACTAGATTCTATATTAACGTCGAATCCGTTCGACGTTAAATTCCTAAGCTCGACCTAATATACTTACATAATATTTTTACTAGTACGAAATAATAAAATTAATATTTTATTAAATTTATGAAAAAGAGGGTAATTTTAGCGGATGTTACAGTTCATTTCATCAGTTTGTTGAAAACTAGTCTCAAGTATTCATAATGTATGTTCGTTTGACCCTGGTATGTTGAAGTCGCATATCATTAGGTGATGGGCAACTCATTAAACTGATGATTATGTTTAAAACTCTTTATTATAGACTAGAGCTACAATTTATGCAAGAACAAACTTTTCTAGCTACAAGAGGATGATGACATAATTTTAACACACCAAGCCGGTTCATTTAAATTACATTGTATCACGAATATTGACATCACATATGATGAAACCATGACAAGTAAAATTGAAACTCGAAACTTGCATTAATGCATATAGACTACAAATGGCACATGCTTGGCAAGTATGACAAAAAACGAAGAGATGAGGAATGCTTAAATACAGAAAATGTGAAGATCCAAAAGAAGGCAATAGAAAATGAGATGGAGGTAGAGATAGTTGCGAAATATGATCGATCGAAAAGAATGCCCTAGGAAAGAGGTAAGAATGGGCAAAATTGTGGATGAGAATGTCTGATATCGTGTAAATTAGTCCCACATTATAATTTTCTCATCAAGGCGGCAATGGGAGCAGCTAATAATGTTAAAAATCAATTAATGTAAAAAGTTTGATTAAGTGACATGACAACGAACTTAGCTTGTGATCCATTCAGGATCTATCTATCGATTGATGCATATGTAATGGATTTGAAGTACTGGTTCCTGACTATTCTATGAAACAACTTGATTGGAAATGCATATGTCCGCACACTTGTTCGGTTCTGATGGAGCGAGCTCGCTAGCTTTTCTGATTTAACCACGACAATAACTGCATTCAAACTTGGCTTATCATAATTAAGCACCATTATCTCCTGCAAACTCAGATTATGTACAGTTAAGGAGGAGGTACTAGGGAGTTGGGAGTATATACAGGGCGGACTCATAATTATTCAAGTTTTAATATGATAAAAATTCATTTTGTACTCATTTAATTAGTAAGTCCCACCTCGATGGTATAAGACTCATATGTTTGTTCTATATTTTTTCCATATTTTTAATATGTTTAATTACGTTCAGAGTTAAGCTTCAGTTTGCTGTTAATTTTAGGCTAGTTTATTTAACGACAATTAAGTTGAGATTCGAAACGATTAAAGCCGACTCTACTTATTTAAATGGTTCCATCAATTTTTTAGGGTGAAGTACCAATCATAAAAAAAATAACTAAAAGATATAAAATTTGGGATGTAACGAATAAATATAATAATTATCTTTTTATTCATTTTGTTTTTGTCCACTATCAATTTAGCTGGTGCACAGTGCATATGTTTAAGTTAGAAAAAAGACAAACAAATATATGTTGGATAATAGTAACAAGAAACAGTGAGATTTTATTCAAATGATATAGTTTTTTACATAATGCAGGCAATCTAAAATACTTTTTCTCAAATTTCAACCCTTTATATTTTTAAAAGTAACATAAAAGGTCACTCATATTTTTTTTTTCATCAAAGTTTCGCATATAGGCTATATAATTTACTCCAAAATCCAAATGAAATTTATAATTACATGCTTAATGACAAACAATTAAACATAGCATGTTCAAAGTATAACGATAATGCTGATTTATTAAACAGACATAAATATGAAATATCCGATGCCTTTCCTCGATCGATCATTATCAGCAAAAGCTCATAATTAACCCTACTATAATATTTTAAGAACCATTAAACACGCACACACTAAAAATGTACAATCTGTGAAAGCTAGGTCGATTGATCAAACACAGTTGGAGGTATATAAGCTGATGGAAAAGAACACCAGGGTCTCTTAATACTACTACTTTTATCCACCTTTACATTTGTAATACATCATTTACTTCCAAATAATTATCCGCATTTCATTTTATATATAATTAATCACAGACTGGAATTTTAATTTATTGCATGCCACTCCACCAATAAATCAAAATTCAATAAAAAGAAGAAAAAAAGTTGCAGGGGCACACATGTAACTTGTGTATGTTCCTCCCTGTTCTCGCCCTTTATATAACGACCTGACACTGCATTTATTTCTTTACTACACACACAACAAACTCAAGTCTTCAACAAGTCAGTCCTAGCTAATATATCTATCTCCGACAAGTCACAACAAGCTCCTCTTCCGTAAGTATACTAATCAAATCCACTCGTAAATTTTTATTTTTTTTTGAAACGGCAAACTGAGCTCTAAATTTACAGGTAAGTTAAGTAAGCAGTAGTCAATGATGGAGAGCGCGACAAGTTTGATACGAACAAAATCGGACCAGCTGGTGGAGAGCATGGCAGCAGCCTTAGCCGCAATCAGGTCACCAATGTCGTCAGAAAACCAGGATGGAGGAAGTGGTAGCCTGTCCAGGAAATCAAGCAGGCAGCAGCTGGTCGCGGCATCACCAGGACGAAGTGGTACCGGGAGAAACACGCACATTCGAAAGTCGAGGAGTGCTCAGATGAAGTTTGATGTTGAGGAACTCAATATGAACAGTGGTGCTGCCCTCAGCAGGGCTTCCAGTGCCAGTTTAGGGTTCTCGTTCTCGTTCACCGGGTTTACGGTGCCTCAGGATGAGATTGCTGATTCTAAGCCCTTCAGTGATGATGAGGATATTCGTAAGTTCTTCCATCTCTAACTCTTACACTACGTCAATAGATTCGCATATAACTAATTGAAAAATTATTTGTTCAAACTTTTTTTTGGATAAAACTATGCTAAAAGTATAACGTATATGTGCAATATTGATGGACGGTTTGGATTAGTACTTGAATGGAGATAATTCACCTGGAATTGAATTCACTCAAAATTAGATGAGTTGTTTCAACTTCGTTTTAATCAAAACAGTCCATAAATCATAATAATACATTATAAACTGGAGTATTATCGTTTTGTGACGGCAGAATAAAAATGTAATCAAAGTGTCGTGAAAGCCAACATGACCACATTAATGTTAACCGCTGTTAATGTGGGGTTGGCGGTACGACACGCAAAGTCTCTACTGACTAGTTACGTACCCAAGTTCATGATGTTTTTTAATTAAAGGGATGCAAGGGATATATTAATTTCTTTAAAATAGCATTTCGGCCCCATTAGTTTGCAAATGAGAATTTCGCCTTCTCAAATATGTTCCTGCCTTCGCCTCAACATGTTTTATTGTCTTGTACAGTTTAACTATACGATAATCATGAAATTTTTAGCTATCGAGATTATAATATTACTTCTTAAATTTCGATTTGATACTTAAATCATATGATATTAGAGTAATTTATTTATGAGGCGAAAATAATGAGTCGTATATAAAGTCTAGTTGTAAGGTTTTAGTGAAACCCGAAGGTATTAGGAAAATCCTAAAAGTGAGAGGCCAGGTTCAGTGAGATTATATACTTTTACATCCATTTTTCATGTGCCACGCTTGTAGGAGATACCAGCGCATTACAACTTTATCAATTAAGAATTAGTCAATTTTATTTATCAGATAAAGTTTTCACCAATTGAGAAGCCAGTTAGTTGTCTCAAGCTCATATCGAAAGTTGATAAATTAAACATATCATAATATGGATTGAAATTAAGGGCATGCATGTATAGACAAAAGATAGTGTAGTCATAGTCACCTATACGAATAGCAAGAATACATATTTACCTTTTTGTTTAATACCACACAATAATTTACCTTATCACACTAAAAGTTCCAACTTGTATATGATTATAAAATCTAATTATTTATAGTAATTTTTCACTTCCCCTCGTATTAGTATACATGTCATTTAAAAGTTAAAATTTAATCATGACCGATTTCAATCTCTCCAATAATTTTTTTTGAAAAAATTTAAACTGAGGATGAAAATTCACTCATGACCGATTTCAATCTCTCCAATAATTTTTAAAAAAAAAATTTAAACTGAGGATGAAAATTCACTCCATAGAAATCAAACCAAGGAGGGCAAGAATCAAATGCTCTTACATCATATGCAATATCACCTATAAATTTAAGTAGGAATTGTATGAAATGTAAATTTGTTCTTGGATAGCAATAAAATTATTGATTAATTGATAATTAAAGCTATTGAAAAATTAGTATAAATGATTAAAGTTTACATATCTTTACAAATTCGAACACAATTGTTTTCGTAATGATTCAAATTAAGATGGGTATGAGCCGAGACACATATGTCATAATAAAATTCAAGTGTTCTGTATAAATATTAATCTTGGTTAAGTAGAAATCTAAGGGGCTGATTGCCATAGCAATTAAATCGCTCCATTTGGCTCGATGAACATTAATTTGGCTTAAAATACACTTCAAATACCCCCATTTCAATTCCATTCCAAACACAATTTCACCAAAATCCATCCAAATTCTATACCAATCAGCCCTTAAGTATTTTCAATTCGTTTTTTCGAACTTTAGTTCATGAAGAAACAACAGGCTCCTCACCCTACTGACTAGTTTTAGCAAAAACAAATATAATCATGATTACATAAAATCCCACTCAACCAGGCATATGTGTAGGATAGGACAAAAAAAACTCCTAAAAGTCCATAAATTTGAAAAAAAAGTCAACTAAATGAGCTACAAGTCAAGTCAATCTGGTCCTGGTTGATCGACATGTACGCACCAACCAAAGAAACAATTTTAGCATTATTGTTGTTTGTAAACTGTCAAGTGAACGAGACTTGAGAGATCCATAGAAATTGGGGTCCCTAGAAATTGTACTGTCAAGCTCACACAACTGTCTCAGCCACTTGTTAGTTCAGTTTCCACACTTGTAGGATTGTTACAAGGATTTTTGCCCATAATGGATTGTTCCGAATTCAATACTTCCATGGATTGGATCAGATTGGCCTCAATTATCTTGGGCTCCACCCGTTCAATCATACGTTATCCTGTTAGAATATGTTTAGCACATCGACTTATACGTAGCTGATAAACTAATTGGAGTTTAATCTAATAAGGAACCTAAATAGTCGAAAACGAAATACATAAAAATTTCAACGCAGTTGGCTTATGAATCAGTAGGTAGACATAAGACATGTACTCAGCAAACTCTCAAGGAACTGCGTCCAATCAAGGTTCGAAATGTGTAGGCTTGTTTGGTTTTGAATATGATGATCAACCAGTAAGAAAAGATTAGAAGAACTTTAAGGTATTAATGAATAATAGAACCAAGTAAGTATCCAACAAACAAAGCAAACAAGTACAAATGAATAACAATACCACCAGCAACCCTTTGATACAAAGGTCAAGCAACCTAAAGACCCTTTACTGAATGTTTTGTAACCAAGACTGTCACAAGAATAAACAGTATGTGCAGTTGACAAATATTTTCCAGCTTACAATGCATCAGACTAAGTTTCCGTTTCATTACTGTACATAATGCGGTATGTGCTTAATGTGTTGGCAGCTGAGGATCTTGAAGCAGGAATGCCAAAGAAGAAACTCCAAACAGAACCTACCTTGCCAATTTACCTCAAGGTACCGGAAAAGTGACTTCGTTCTTTCAGATACATGTTTCAGTGAGCTAGAGATAGCATAAACCTGATGTCAATCCCAGTCCTGTGTTCCATACAAGAGCCTTCATTGATTTGATCTGTGTATTTGGACAGGGGAATGGAGTTTATTTCTAGCTAGAGACCACAGCAACTCATCATTAAACATGCATGGATATTCTTGTCAGGTTCCGTCTTGTACAGAATTTCATTTTATGTGGCATTTTTGTACAAGACAGCTCCTTAAAACCACAACTAACCAAAAGATAGTATCTGTAACATGGTCTTAGTGCTACTGTATGGAACACACCCTGTAAGCGCCATAAGCTAGAAGTGTAACTGTCAAATATCCTGTGTGGCATAATTTCAGCTATTTTTGCCTATACATTCTTGTGTATCCATGACCTTATGCAAAACTTACTTTAAAATGCAGTTCACTGATATAACATATAAGGTGGTTCTGAAAGGCATTACCTCAACAGTGGAGAAGGACATTTTGAATGGGATTACTGGGTCTGTTGATCCAGGAGAAGTTTTAGCACTGATGGGGCCATCAGGAAGCGGAAAGACTTCGCTTCTGAGCCTTCTTGGAGGGAGAGTAAAAGAGACTGCTTCTGGCGGCTCGATTACTTACAACGATCAACCATACTCAAAGTCCCTGAAATCTAGGTAACCATTTTCTTCAAGATGATCAAACCGTAATGCTCAAGTTTTACAACATAGTAATTCAAAAGAACTTAATATAGGTCACATATCATTGCATCAAGTATAATATTTTGAAGTCAAGTGTCTAGAATTATAAGAGCTATAGAACTGATATGGCATGAAACATCTTGCAGGATAGGATTCGTGACACAAGATGATGTTCTATTTCCTCACCTTACAGTGAAAGAGACATTAACATATTCAGCTCGCCTGCGACTTCCAAAGACATTGACACATGAGGAAAAAGATCAACGCGCATATGATGTCATATGCGAGTTAGGACTAGAGAGGTAACTGTTTTCTCATGTTTCCATGCAACAGCAACAGCGAGACCAATCTCTTTTGCAAATTTTATAAAATGGAAAAATCACATAACAAGAATGGCTAATTCTATGGATTACACTTACCAGGTGCCAGGACACCATGATTGGTGGCTCCTTCGTCCGCGGAGTTTCAGGTGGAGAAAGAAAGCGTGTATGTATTGGGAATGAGATCATAATTAATCCATCACTATTGTTCCTCGACGAACCAACTTCTGGCCTGGATTCTACCACTGCCTTGAGAATAGTTGATACATTACATGACATAGCTGAGGCTGGAAAGACGGTGATCACTACAATCCACCAGCCATCAAGCAGACTCTTCCTCAAGTTTGACAAGTTGATCCTTCTTGGCAAAGGGAGCTTGCTTTACTTTGGAAAGGCATCAGAAGCAATGATTTATTTTTCATCCATTGGATGTTCCCCGCTTATTGCGATGAACCCTGCAGAATTCATGCTTGATCTTGCAAATGGAAATGTCACAGACATTTCTGTCCCATCAGAGTTGGAAGACATGGTGCAAATAGGGAACTCAGAAACAGTAACTAAGAGTGGGAAACCAGCTCCAGCAGTAGTACATGAGGTACATACGCTTCTCAAAAGCTATGACTTTGTTATGGTATCTTTAAGGTTCTTTTACTTAAATGCTTCACAACTATAGTGATTAACATATTATGGTCCTGGAGCAGTATCTTGTCGAGGCTTATGACACACGAGTTGCTGAAGACGAGAAGAAAAGGCTAAGGATTCCGCTACAGATTGATGAAGAAATGAAGTCTGAGGTATGCTCAACGAAGAGAGAGTGGGGAGCAAGCTGGTTTGAACAGTATAGCATCCTGTTTCGGAGAGGCCTTAAAGAACGGCGTCATGACTACTTTAGCTGGTTGAGGATCACTCAAGTGCTCACAACTGCAACTATATTGGGAATGCTATGGTGGCAATCTGGCAGTAATGACCCCAAAGAACTAGAAGATCAGGTAAAACTATGAAGTCCAGTGTCACACATTCTTCATCTGAAGTTGTAGTGGCAAGCAATAAACTAACAGAAACAAAAATTCAAGAAGTACAAACAAGGTAACTTAACTTAAGAATACTCCATTGCGCATGCAGGCAGGGTTACTCTTCTTCATAGCAGTGTTCTGGGCTTTCTTTCCGGTCTTCACTGCCATCTTTACATTTCCCCAAGAAAGAGCTATGCTGAGCAAGGAACGATCAGCTGATATGTATAGGTTAAGCGCCTATTTTGTGGCTAGAACAACAAGTGATCTACCACTAGACCTGATACTGCCACTACTGTTTCTTCTCGTTGTATATTTCATGGCTGGCTTAAGAATGGAAACTGGTGCCTTTTGCCTCACAGTTCTGACAACTTTTCTCTGCATTATAGCTGCTCAGGTCAACCCCGTCTCCACTTCCGACTCACCAATAGAAAATCAAACAAAAATAATTAACACATCAATGTTTGCTGTGTGTGTCAGCAGGGGCTTGGGCTAGCTATAGGTGCAACACTCATGGATCTAAAGAGGGCAACAACTCTAGCCTCCGTCACGGTAATGACATTCATGTTGGCTGGTGGGTTCTTCGTAAAGGTATGTACGTTTTAAACAACTAATGCATATGTAGGGAAATATAGACAATGACAATACTAGAGTTTATGATAACTTCTTACATGATTTTGCAGAATGTCCCAGTGTTCATATCGTGGCTCCGATATCTATCCTTTAACTATCACACCTACAAACTTCTCCTGAAAGTGCAGTATCAACATATAAGTCACGAGATTAATGGAGTTAGAATAGATGATGGATACAAGGAAGTGGGAGCTCTTACAGCCATGGTATTCGGCTACAGACTCTGGGCATACCTGTCTTTAAGAAGAATGAAACTGGGAGCTTAGGTGTTCAGAAGCCAAACTGCCCAGAAGCTTATGACTCCACAAGAACCAGCTTCTTCTTTTACTTCCAGCCACGAATAGAGGAAGGTATCAGCATAACGAGTGCAATAGATCCTGAAACTCTTTTGCCTCTTACAGAGGATATAAGCATATAATTTCCTGAAGATAACTGCAGGCCATTTCAAGTATTTCTGCAAGATGAATATATAAAAAGAGATCGTGTTTGCAAATAGTTGAAAAAATTCAGGCCAATACTCTTGTATCCGCATGTGAATAGTGATCATATATATGATGTATGAGATCAATTAACATAACAACATATTCACTTCAAAATTCAAATTACATCCAGGTAACATAAACATCAAGTAGCTCCATCGAGTGGACATAATTAATTAAAAAAATGTGGTTGCTATAGTTCCTCATTCGACTTTGTCACTATTCTATCAGCATAAGTGAAAAGGTATAAGATGGTTTGATGTAATCTAATTACTCTTCGCAGCCATATTGACAAACATCTTCTAAAAACAGAGATATGTTGATTTCTTGAACATTTCTTGATCAACATAGGACAAAAGGACCGAATACTGCTAGGTATCTCGTATATGGACATACTCATGCTAGTGTCCTGAACCAACCAAGTAGCCCAAGGAGAGCGGTATCAAGAACTGGGTTTTTCTTCTCAAAACCTGAGAAAATTCGCCAAAATAAGTCATGCCAAGTGAAACATGATGAGAGACTAGATTGTTCACCCAAGTCAAAGAAAACTGATAATATATTATGTCAAGCGAGCATAAAGCAACACTCTAACAATTTCATCTCATTTTATAGTTTGCTTTTCGTGATGCCAACTATAGCAGTTAGTTTACAGAGGATTCAGTACCTTTTCTAAACATATCTTTTCAAGCCAAGATCATTCAATAAGATTCAGTTTATAGAAGTAGAAGTTCTATTATTATGTGTGATCACAGAGTCATTTCTATTGTGTGTTCAGAAATTCATAGAGGTTCTATTATGTGTGCCATAGATAACTAAAAGGTCCTGTTCATTATAATGTGTGTTCATATTTATGGGAAGACATTTATGTTGAAAGATAAATATTTGTGCAATGTCATCAATCATCATGTATCAGTGGGGAAAGAAGAAAAACCAAAAAACTAATTCTCCTAATAAATGACAGAAATTTTGATTATTTTCCAAGCAATTTTTTTGCTTTACCTAAGTCAGCTGCTACACGGTGTGCGCACATAACTCCTGAAAATGCTACAGCAATGACTCCTTGGCCCGGAAAGCAACTATCTCCAACGCAATACAAACCGTCTACGGCCTGCACAACATAAATATAATCATGACTACTTGCACTAGAATTTAAAATGGATAATTGCCTACGGTAATTGAACTGAAGCAACACCAACTAAGATTCTAACCAACTCACAGTTGTATTAAACGGCATTGCTAATAAGCCCTTGGGGGTTTTCCGAGGCATTGGACCGTATGTTCCACTATCACGGGCCAGGTACCGCCTATGCGTCTTTGGTGTCCCCACCTGCCATGCACATGATAAATTCTGAATCCCATACACTGCCACGGCAAGTATGTCAAAATGTCCATATTATACAGCCAATACATAGAAGATGTGCCTAAACTTGCTCCTCATATTTCCCAAGCTCACAATTAAAAACCAAATGGAAAAACGGATGACGTTTGAAGCAAAAAGCAATTCGCAGACAGTATTGTAAAATTTAAGATCAGGGGAAATTCACATGCCTCCTTAAAAACAATAGATGACTTCAGTCCAGGGAATAACTTCTTCTCGAGTCTGCTAATTATCTTCTCTGCCACAAGTTCCTTCTTTGCTTCGTATTCTTTGCGACCAAGGCCCTAGAAGTAAACAATGCAATCTTAGAAAACACAGCCAGTAATTAAAAAATAGAGCTTCACTAGAACAAGATAAATCATACCTCCCAGTCCTCAATGGACGAAGTCGTGAAAATGTGAAGAATGTGTTTTCTTTCAGGAGCTAATGATGTGTCAAGAACAGTTGGAATGCTCAAGAATATACTTCCATAAGGTTTCTCAAGATTTCTCCAATCATCCTGCGAACAACGTCAAGAGCATAAGAAGTAGAAAACAAAGAAAAGGTAGATATGCATCAGAACCTCTGAAATCTTCATGTACCTCAAGGACGAAATGGTGACAATCTGTATCTGGTGGCAAAACATCAGCTTTAACACCCAAATGAATTGAAAGGAAAGACGGCGCTTTAACATATGCCTTCTGGAATCTTTTTTCTTCTTCGGGAAGTTCTTCCTTTTTTAAGAGCTTGCCTGTTAGAGCATTTTTCAACAAATAAACATCTCTGAGAGAACAATACAATCTAGGGCGAGGAGTTGGAAACATAAAACCAAATTCATAGATAACGAACCAAAGGTATCCCATCTGGTAGCATTTGAGATTATGGTTTTGGCATAGAATTGCCTTCCATCAGACAGCTTCACCCCTACCTGCAGAGAATGTAAATGAAATGTGTGTATATTCACACTCAATGATCTTAGATAACAGAGTAAAACATCCTAGATGGACTTAGGCTGTGGCTAGACTCACGGCTTTCCCATTTTCTATGATAATGCTGGTTGCATTCGCTTTGTAGAGTATCTCACTCCCTTGATTTACCAAACCTTTTGCTAATGACTTTGCAATTTCTCCAACTCCACCAACAGGATAGTTGATTCCACCATAATGTCTATCACATAAAACCTACAGGAAATGTAAAAATCAGAAACAGAACAGACATAAAAATAATAGGGAAACTACTTTTTAAAATGGTGGATATTTACCATGCTTGCATTGATCATGGGTGTTTGCATTGCATTGACCGTGCTCACTATGAAACACTGAAAATATTCAAACAAATGACTAAGAGATCAAAATGAGGACAAAAAAGAAATGTTTATCTGGTCATTCATCAATTTTTAGCTGCAGTTGATCCGGGTAATATTCACACCTCAGCATCAATAAAGGACAGCAACTCAGGATCTTTTATATATTTCCGAGCTATATCACCAGCATTTTGGGGCAGATAGTAGGCTGAGGTTGAAAATTGACAACTTGATTAACATTATGGAAGTACGCATACTAAAGTACATAAATGAATTTATTGACAACATTGGCTTCTGAGACAAGTAATGAGGATAAAGTATTAGAACAATGAGACAGAAATGAATTTATTACCCAGAGTCAAGCATTCAACAGGCTTCTTAAAAAACTGGCCGAAGAGGTAGATTGGCTCCTCCAGGGATTTCAATTCCAATGAGTTCAAGGCATTGAAGATCTAACAGCATATCCAAGCTATCAATGTGAGTTTAATTCAGGAAACTCAAACAACTAAATGTCAGCTGCAATCACCTTAATGAAAACAAACCTTCCAGCATATGCCGTAAAATTTCAGGATTCCTTCTTTCTCATGAGGAAATTTGCTGACAAGTTCTGAAACGAAATCATTGTATTCTCTATGGACTTGAACAGATAGGCCATTAGGTAGGTGAAAATGAACAGTGGTCGGGTCAGGTATCACTTGCATCTTGCACCCCACAGCAGCTAATGCTTGCGTAATCAAATTCAAGTTTCCCTGTTGAATTCCACCAACACACCAGCATAAAGAAAAATACTTGTATTCAAGGAATTATGAATTTATAATCACATCAACAACACAGAAGATCAGAAATTATATCCATCACAAAGTTCACCCTAGTGAACATAAACTAGGATAGACAGCTGGACCACCACTTATAGATTGATGCACAACTAAAATTAAGTGGTTGTCAATATTAATAAGTCAAGCCACAACAACCAAGCTCCTGAAATATATATATATTCCAGAGTGGTCGTCAAAACACAAAACCATTATATCCAGAATACTTGCACAATACAGAGTTACGGAAACAAACAGAGAAATTGTTGGTCATCACTAGATGAGATACATTCTTCCAGCTACTTATTCCCTTCTGTTCGTACAAAGCCGAATTAACCGGGTGGTGTACCTCCCTACCCATTCTCATGAGAACCTAACGTCTGTAGTTAAAGATTTAGAGTACAAAATGTTGCCAAGCTGCTACTCTATGAGCATTCAAGAATTTATACTCTTACATGTTGACATTATAGTTTCTCCACATCATTGGAATAGACACTTAACTTACTCGGCTCATGACTATTATCAGCTTTTTCTACTTGATGAACCATTCATCATATTTCATATATATTCAAACACACCTTATCATTTCTACAGACTGGTTTAGCCATGCCAACACAGACACAAATTCAACCACACGAAAACGAAAACTATTACTAAGACAAGTTACCTTATCACTGAAACCAAACATGACAGAAGAACCAACATCAAATTTGAATCCATCCCTCTCATAAAACCCAGAGCTACCGCCCGGAATAACATACTTCTCCAAAACCAAAACCTTTGCACCTTTCACCGCAAGCTGAGTGCTAGCCACCAATCCTCCAACCCCAGAACCTATAACAATTGCATCATACAACAAGTCACCATCTTTTGAGCTAATTTCACTCCCCAATGCCTTGTCTGTATCAATCACTGCTTTCAATCCCAAAAGATTGCATCTTTTTCTGTGCTTACTAATCCCAAATTGTAGAGGCTCATGAGAGGTTAGTTTCTGGGCCTGGTTTGTGGGTTTTGGTTTGGTAAATAGGGGTTTAGCTTTCCAGTGGTTGATGACTGACTGAGAAGAAGGAATCCCAAGAGTCAAAGTTGCCATCTTTCAAGAATTGTTGACGTTGACGATCAGTTTCTTGAATTTGTCGATAGAGAAGTGAGATTTTGAGGTGAATTTTGGGGAAGATGATGATGATGCAGCATTAAAGAGGAGAAGAATTGGAATTGGGTGTTTGGTGAGGTATTTGGAGGGAATTGAAACTGGAAGTAAGAGCATCATTCTGAATGGTGAGATGATGATTCTTCCCCCAATAACAGACAAAACTTCTATCTCTTTTCATCTTCTGTGCTGATTTTCTCTACCTTGCTAATTATACCATTTTCAATGGCAACGACTCGTCTTTGTATTTTTTCTGTTACGTATGAAATTTCTTTTATTTTTTTAATTTTTTATATTTTATTTACATATTAATTATATTAATAAAAATGTTTAAATGTTGAAATAAATAAAATTATATTTTTTAATTCATTTTATAATTTATTAAGATTTAAAATTCAAAAAAAGTATATTATTAACATATTATAATAATATTTAGAAGTCGAAATTAATAAAACTATATTTTTAGAGGTTGTTTTATAATTTTAAGTTTAATTAAGAGTGAAAAATGAGTTCGAGAATGAATGATGTTTAATAGTCAATAATAGTCTCTATTTATAGATTTCGAAGAGAAGAACCCGTTAATAATTTTTTTATTTTTTTACATTTTTATTTTTTCAGTTATTGGCAGCAGTTGATTTGTTGATGCCAAGCAACCACCAAGCGCCATGGGACGACGTGCATGATGGCGCATTGGAGCACACATGACACTTCGTGCACCATGACATGTGCCAACGGCATGTCCGTTGGGCACAATTTTAGGTCAATGGAGAATGATAAGTAACTTGGATACAATATAATGAATCAATTACTTAAATTAGGAAGATTAAATTTAAAATTTACCTATATTCAGAATTGAATCCAAGCTGAAATTCTGATGACAATTACTTACAGGTTGTAGATTCAATCAGTTTATGTGTTGCTACAAGCCTGCAACATTATAATGCAAGCCGTAATATATGTAGTAGTGATGTTTCTCCTTTGACAACTTCAAGAAACTAGCCATTAAGGATTCGTTTGGTAAGAAATCGTGGAATAAGAAATGTAGGCTACGTTAGTACCATTTCTTTTCAGATTGAGAAATTCATATGGAAAGTCATTTCTATTTTTTGGGTTTGGTACATGTTTTATGTTGTTGGACTAATTAGTGCAATTGTAGTATTAGTTAACCACATTTTAAATTTCATGCGTTTGATAGAAATGTCTATAATATTTGGTTAAAAAAATGAAATTGGACCCAAAAGTCAAGAATGGTGGGCTATTGCCAAACTGGATGTTGGGCATAAATCTTGGATATCTTAATACCCACCCAGAAGCAGATCTTAAGAAATTTCAGCATTTCCTAGTCCATTCCACATGGCACAATCTCGACCAAGTATTCGACCTGACTGGGAATTAATCCATCGGGGCAGCTTTTTGATGTCCTACGCGTTAAGACGTTACCAAACATGAGCTTTTCAAGTCCAAAAACACCTAAAATGTGACTTAGGCCGAGAACATCGGTCCTTGTTTGCCAAACAGGTGGGTGGGATCCATTGAGAAAAAAAAAGGAATAATACTTTGTGGTTGACAAACTCATTTGCCAAATGAACAACCGGCGAACGGCTGGTTGCTCCATGCAAATGGATAGGGAGGTGTCCCCTCCCTACTTGTCCCCTCCCCTATTGGAAATCTCTTTTTTTTTTTAATTTTAATTCTCTCTTAATAACTTTATATTATTCTTTGCAAAAATTATAAATATATATTAAATTTTATAAAATAAAATTCTCTTTAAATAGAGATTCATATCATTATAATTGAGATAACAACTACATATCTCAATCACAAACATATTTTATTCTCTCCGACGGATTCAAATGAGCCATTTTATCCACATTATTATCCTTGCATTTTTTTTTATAAGTTAAAGTTTTTTTATATTATATATGTTTATTATATTTAATTATATATATAATTATTTTACGGTAATAGTGAAAATGATAATAATATTTTATTGAATTGGTATTGGTTGAGGTCATGATTAAACTATAATTATTTATTGTGGTTGAGTTGGTTGGAAGGTTAGATATATATATATAAGAGATAAATTAATTATTTATTTAAAAAATTGGGTGGTTGGGTTGGTTACTCATTTACGAGTATTATTGTTCTTATATGAGGTTATCAAACGCCTCCTAAGCTTGCTCAAGGATTGTCATTGTGACCATGGCCAGTGGCTACTTCTCAAAGCAAAAAGTCCAGCAGAACTATGCCATCCCGAAGCTAGCTGGTCTTCATACTAAGTAGAACTAGAAGTGCTAAAGTTCAGACCACCCACATTGATAACTAACCTATAACACGTCATCGGCTGATGACGAGTTTAATGATGAAATTTTACCACATTAATGACGCATCATAGTATTGTCATAAAATTAAAAAAAAATTACTTATTTAAAAACATATTTAACATATTATAAGAATGTTTGAAATTTAAAATTAATAAAATTATATTTTTAGAAGTCGTTTTACAATTTTAAGTGTAATCGAGAGAGAAAATAAGTTTGAGATCGGATGGTTCAAATATAGTCAACATTAACCTCTTTTTGTAGATCTCGAAAAGACGAATCCTCTAGTAAATTTTACTTATTATTTTACATTTTTATTTTTCGAGTTATTCGTGTTTGAAATTGAACAAAGTAAAAAAAATTAAAAAGAAAAAGGGAGGTGCATGTGGCAGCACCCAAGTGGTTGTTGCACCTTTTGTTCCCATCATTGAATGACTGGGGTAGGAATGACGCGCCCATGACGCGTCAGGCCATCATGACGAGCTGCATAGAGGAATGAGGATCAATAATTAGTTAGACCACTTCCAATGAGAGTGCTCATTGTGCCCGGCTGTAGGGGCTCCCTCCGGCTGGTGGTGGGGACAACTCGAGCAAGAAGTAACCGCTTCTTGCTCCAAACGGCCATATGGTCGTTGAGGCCTTGCCCACCCCAACGACTATATGCCCACTTTTTATTTTTTATTAATTAAATTTAAATTTATTATAAAAAAGTCACCAACGGGTATATTTTTTCGAACTCTATAAATAGAATCTATTTTCATCTCATTTCACCACACTTCATTTTTCTCCCTTCTTCCATCTAAAATTCAAAAATGTCTAAATCTCTACACTTCTCAAAAATGTTTTTATCATCAATCCAAAACTACATTCTATCACCGTCCAGTTTCGATGACGATGTAGAAAAACCACCAAGTTGGAGTGACTATGAAAGTTCCACTTCAAACACTCAACCCGATTACTACACCCGTGCTACCCAACTTATTAAAGAAGTTGTTCTTATTCTACTCACCACACCGAGCAATCTCAATTCCGACCAAGACGGTCGGGATATACCTGCGAGTACATTGAGCGAGACAAGGAATAAGTTGTGATACATCTCGAGCGTGATTACTTTGTTGAACGTCCTACATGGAGGGCGGTCAACTTCCGACGTCAATTTATGATGGGAAGGCCATTGTTTCTCCGTATCGTGAATTCTTTAGAGCAACACGATAAATATTTTCAACAACGTTCGAATGCAACTGGGTGTTTGGGTTTCACGGCCAGACAAAAAAGCACTTCCGTGATGCGTCAACTTGCTTATGGTGTATATGCAGACATGGGGGATGAGTATGCACAAGTTGCAGAATCTACTGTTCAAGAAGCTTTACGACGTTTTTGTGATGGTGTGTTGCTATATTTGGCCCGACGTATATGAGAAGTAGGGTTGAGCATAAATGAGACCGGACTGAAAAAACGGTCCTCGGGCCGGCCATATACCTATTCGGTTCGGTCCTCGGGCCTCACAATTTTTAAATTTCGGTACTTGGTCTGGTCTAGGCCAAAGACCGAAAAACTGCGTGTCGGATCGAATAGACCGAATAGTAAATAAAAATTAATTTTTTATTTTATTATTACTCTACACTCTACAGCTTTCCTCAATTCATTCTCCAACCCTAGATTTCCTTCATTCTCTCTTCTCTAACATACTCCTCTCATCCAACCACCTTCTCCTCCGCCTTCCACCTTCACCTACACCTCTTCTCCTCCTCCTCCTCCTCCTCCGCCATCCGCCTCCGCCCACCGCTCCTCCACCATCCTTCTCCGCCCACCTGCTCACCCGCATACGCTCATCCGCCTCCACCTCCATTTCGGATCCACCAGGGCCCAGGCCACCACCGCATCTCCTCTTCAATCTCGGCTGCACCACAATAACTCCCCCTCCACCTCGAAGCGCCCACCACCGCAGCTCCTCCATCTCGACTCATCCAGATTTGCACGGCTGCTCCACTCCTTTCTCACATTCTGTTTTGCCTTTTTTGTAATTTTCTTACTTTCCCGGTCCTGATCGGTTGAGGCCCGTACCGTACCGATAATTCCGGTTCGGTTCGGTCCTGGACTGAACCATTTTAGGTCCGGGCCTCGGGAGGGGAAATCCATAAAATTCAGTCTGGGCCATATCGGTCCGGGCCTGGACCGATGCACACCCCTAATGAGAAGTGTCAATGATGAGGATGTTTGTCAGTTACTCGAGGTGAACACGGCAAGAGGTTTCCTCTGCATGCTTGGAAGTATAGATTGCATGCATTGGTAATGGAAGAATTGTCCTTCTGCTTTGAAGGGTCAATTCCAAGGAAATAACAAGAAATGCATGCTTGTTTTCGAAGCGGTGGCATCGCAAGATACTTGGACTTGACATTCTTTCTTTGGTGTTCCAGGAAAGTTGAACGATATCACTGTGGTTGAAAGGTCACCCGTGTTCAACGAATTGCTACACGGTAAAGCTCTCCCGGATAACTTTACTGTTAATGGTCACAAATACAAAATGGGATACTATCTAACAGATGGTATATATCCGAAGTGGGCAACCTTTCTGAAATCATTAGGACAATCACTCCAAAACAGGCTAAGTTTGCTACGCGTCAAGAGGTGGTCTGGAAAGACGTTGAACGTGCTTTCGAAGTTCTACAATCGCGCTTCAAAAGTGATTAAGGATCCAGCTTTGGCCCATACCCGAAAAGATCTTGCTAGAATCATGAACTGTTGTACTTGTTTGCACAACATGATATTGGAGGATGAGCACCACTTATATCTTAACTACAAAGATATCATACGTGAAATACAAGAAGATGCACAAGAATTAGGCATTGACGATAACAATGATTATGTGTTCCAGTGTAGGGATTCTGTCATCAATTCATAGAAGACTATTTGAAGAAGGGCAGATGTAGAAAGTTGAGACCTCCATCTTCAGCTTCAAGAGGACATGATGGAACATGTTTGGTCTTTCACTGGTTCTATTCATGAGTAGTTGTTCTGATATTCTGTTGTGGTGTTGTTTCTTTTCTCCGAACGTATGTTGGTTTGTTTTTCAATATTTCATGTTTAGTACTTTCTGATTTCAATAAACACGCCTTCTCATTTGATTAGAAAGTACACATTACAACATTCGAACAATACAACATTAAAGAAAATCTAAGGATTTAATAATACTACAAATAACTAAACAATGCAACAAAGGGGTGATTTGTGGTGCTTAATTACTGCTCGATCACAGGTCTATTGTTATGCATCACAATCGACGTATTTTCACTTTGGGGTGATTTCTGGTCCACGAGTTGCGTCGTTCTCTGAATCAACACAAATACATTTCCTAAACAGAACCTGGAGTTGGGGCCATAGTGGTTCATCAACAACATAGTACCAGATTGCGTGGCAATCGAATCCCATGATCTCTACCCAAGCCTCCAAGTTTACTTGATTTCTACCACCCTCGAAACTTGTTCTACGTCGACAATGTTTTGGACGCTCATCGTCCCAAGTGAGGATTATGCGGAAGGTAAAGAACATTATGTATAGCTTCTCAATGTCAGCCTTCATTTCTGCCAAAGAGTAGTAGGCATGATTCCACTGAAGTTGAAACTGAATCCTCTTGAGGGCTTCATCATGCTTGTGAGGATAACACCAAGTGTCAAGCTCCTTCTACCTCATCGAGCTGTGAACCATGAAGTACACATGGGGCTTCTTCATCTTCTCATCGTACAATAAGAAGTCTTGGTAATTTCGAGCAACTTTCTCTTGTTCTGGCGTCCAGATTTGTGCAGTAGGAATCACCAGCTTCGACGAAGAATTAGAAGACATCTTCAAGAAATACTGTTTGTTTCAGATTTGAGATTGAGTTGAAGAGTGTGAGGTAGATAAGAGTAATACTGATGAGATATTTATAGTGAAACAAGTCCAAATTCAAGTTGAAATTCAAGCTCCAAATGCAGATGAAATTGAGATTCACATATGTATTACTCATCTACATATAACACTTGTAAAATTTATGGGGCTTTTCAAAATGCAGATGAAAATAAGATTCAAGCGTTCAATGAGGTTCTATGCTGCAATGTAAAATTTATGTAACATATGTACCTGTAAAATTTATTTGTATTTTTCTTATTGAATAATCATCTATGTATAACACTTGTTGAAAAATATGTATCTCCGAGAAAATGTTAACATCAAGATGTGTATTATCATGCAGGCCGCCTTAAAAGTGATTAGCGGGAAACCATTGATTGTACTATCAATTTGTCCCATGCCTTCCTTCATTGATGTGTGGGTATATTGTATGGATCCCTTCATATGGTTTATTTATGGATGACTATAAGGAATTGATACATGCAGAGCAAGTGTTAATCACATAGCACTTTATCAATTTACAATCCTATCCCTTATTTAATGAATTAAATTCACAAAACTAATCATCACCACAGTGCACTAAAAGAAATCATCTTCTAAATCAATATTTAATTGAGTGCAATGATTTTATTTACAACAAAAAAGAACTTCATAGTTGAATTATTTGGTATACATTAAAAAGTCATTTGGAAGGTTAGTTTTCTATCACAAATTTTGTTTAAAAATTTACTTTATTATTAAATTATATATTTTTTATCGATCTCTTATATCCCTTTGATGAATAAATTAATTATTAATTAAGATTAACACATAATTTTAAATGAAAAATAAATAATAGTTCAAGAAATATAGTAAAAATGTTTACTCTTAGTGACCAGTAATTAATTTATGTGTAAATGTAATTTTTTATTTGGTGTTGAATAAATTCATTTTTAAAATATTATATAAAGTTCTATGTGACTGAGTGAGTAGTTGTATATTATATGAACTTGATTATGATTTTTTAAATAGTTATTAAGTACTTAATTAAAATTTTAAGATGTTAGTAATTATTAATTAGTTGTGAAAATTATCAAAAACTTATATTGCAAGGCATTGCATCCATCAATTTATAATGATAAATTGACATTCTAAATTATATCCATCGATTTATAAAATAGGAATTTAATGAGAATTCAATACTGTAAAATATTAAGATATAAAGGGGCTTGTTTTATTTTGTTGAAAGATGATTCAACTTTTTAAGTAATCTGAAAATAAAAATAACACAATAAAAATAGATTGCTCTATAATTATTAAAATGAGCTCTGTACATATCAATTCCCTTATTATAACTTAGAATAATCTCTCTGACATTTTATTATTGACGATTGTTTATTCTAGTTCATATCTCGCAAGAACAAACTACCCAGGCCTCTGCAACGTCATGGGTATGGAAGACTTCCTACAATAACAAATTGAAGCATTTCCCTTGGTTAGCCGCTCAGTAGAAACTCGCTACCAAACAATTGTTGAAAGTACGCAAAATTACAGATTCTGTTGTCTGTCTAGTCTGTCAATCGCAGGAAGAAACGGCCATATCTTACGAGACTGTCCCGCTGCAATGAGCATCTGGCAAATGATTCTGAGCCCCACAAACTTGCAGACTTTCCTCTCGATCCCTGATGCAAGTTGGCTCGAAGAAAATTCAAGGCGCATATCCTTCTCTAGTCAGGAGATCCCACTAATACATTGGAGGTGGATTTTTGTGGCAAGTATCAGGGAGATTTGGAAGACTCGAAATACTTGGGTGTTTAAGAGGAAAAAGAACCCATTCCGGGTATTCTGTTCCGTATTAAACGATTGAGTGATGAGTTACACACATATATGCCGAAGAAAAGGAAAGTTGCTAACTCTAATAGAAGATGGAAAAGACCAGAGCATGGATGGGTTAAACTAAATGTTGATGGAAGCCAGCAAACAAATGCAAATCGAGCCGAAATTGGCGGGGTGATGAGGGACGAACAAGGACAGTGGTTATGGGGCTTCTCCAACCGTTCGCGTTCCGCCTCTGTAACTTTTGTGTAACTGCAGGCTCTAAAGTATGGTCTCGAACAAGCATGGGAAAGAAGATACTCTCACATCGAAGTGGAGATGGATTCGCTAGAAGCTACACAACTTGCCTTGGAACAGAAAGATTTATGTATTGATGATTAGGAGTTCCATTCACTCCTCCTTGAGTGCAAGGCACTACTACATCAACCATGGACTTGTCTCTTACATTGGTCGAATAGAGGCACATACTTAGTTGCCGATAAGTTAGTTAGATCAGCTTCTTTTGAGTCGGACGGGACGTCATTTGGAACACACCTCCGACCCAGTTGTACTTTTTTATGAGTTTGATAAAGTATAAGAACCGACCATTTTGTTAAAAAAGAAAATGGATAAAATATATACATGAAGATAAGAGAAAGAAAAATAAGCGCCCAGGAAAATGGATCTATTTATCCACCTGACCTGAATATTCTTTCTTCATGTTATGTATTATCTCATTATATATTTATGGTTACTCTTGTTCACAGAAAATGAAATGTTCCATTTCAATGTTTTTAAACATTAACAAATTTTTGGCTTCGGAGTTTAATAGTAGTAATTTGCTTTCAAAAAACAAAAACAATATAGTGACTGTTTGGATGAACATTTGAGTGGGCATTTGGATGAATTTTGGTGAAAATTGTGTTTGAATTTACATTTGAGTGGAGTATTTTAAATATATTTTAGGTCAAATCACTGTTCATCGAGTCAAATGGAGATATTCAAATTCCATCCAAACACCCTATAATGTATTTTGATTTTTGGAGATGGGGTGTATTATAAAAAACGTATGTAAAAGTATAGTGAAAAGGAATAAACTGTAAAGTACTGTAGCGAATCAATATATCGATCGATAGTACATGCCACCCATCTTACGCTTTGCTTCTCAACCTCACTTCCTCTCGCGCTCTTCCACCACCACAATCGCCGGCTCTGTTACGCAGGTAAAACGCCACCGTTTTACTTTTCTGTGATCTATATGCTTGATCGAATATCTGTATCATCGGATCATTTATTTTGCTTTTCCCTTTCACTTTTAGTATTGTGAAACTTTTATCACTGGACTTTGTTGCATTTCTGACGAATTATCTATCTCAATGATTGTAAACGTATTCGATTTCCCATTGATTGCTTCCTTCTCCATACGGGTTTTGCGAACTCATGATGATGATGATGGTGGTGTATCCGAGAATTTAATAGGGAAATCAATTCACGGTTGCATCTGTTAGTTTAATTAGTTATCGGTGAAATGGTGATTGTTGTACATCACCCGATTGATTGTAGATGGCATATTTAGGAACAAGTATGCGAGTTCATTTAGCAGTGAACCGGAAGCTTGTGGAGCGTAGCTAAGCATATTTTCTAAATTTTATACACTTTATACACGCCTTTCTTCTCCAACGTTCATTACTCCTTTCTTCCCCACCCGCTCAATCAATTCTCTGTCTCTCACTTTCACATCGCCTCCCATCACTTCGAAACCGGCGCCTCCAGCAGTTCGAAACCGTCGGTTTCATTGTTGGCTCCATCACCACCAACGTGCTCCCGAGATCCACCGTTGCAAACCCTCTTCTCCATCACCTCCGTTCGTTTCAGCTGGAGTGGAATCCGTCGGCCACCGCATCACCCCAAGATCCGCCCTCACCGCCACCGCCTCCCTTCCCTAACCGCCTTCACCGCCACTGTCTCCCCCGCCCGATTTGTCTCAATCGATTACATTGCGGACCAATCGGCTATGTAATCGGCCACCGCCTCCCCTCCAGGAACGCCCTCACCACCACCGTCTCCCCCTCCAAAAGCCCCTCGATCGACTCAATTTGGGATCAATCGGCGGCCTCAAGTTATTTGCGAAGGTGTTTTTCGACTGCATTTTTATTTATTTTCTGCAATTTGATTTCATCTGCACTTGGATATTATAGCATAATTTGTCTGTATCATTTGAGTTTTACTCGATTTTAGTGTGGAATTTGTCTGTAAAATGGGTGTATTGTTTGAGTTTGTGTTGATTTGATTTGATTGGGATCAATAGAGTTTGTGTTGATTGGGATGATTGGATGAATAGGTCAGTAGTAGCTACTGCAAAATGGGTGAACAGTATAGCCATTTGAATCTGCCCATTTGAATGTCCATCCAAACACAAAAATCACAAGCAGCCATCCAAATACCCCATCCAAATTGGCATCCAAACAGCCACTGAATGTTTTCGGGGTAATATTGGCCTTTTCTGTGGATTATACATGTAGATCATGCCTGCTTACTTGAGCAGTCCATAGGATGATTTTTCTGCTCTATCTGTTGGGAGGGGGTTGTGGTGTGGTGTGTTGAATTTACTTAATTCATACGGCTTCAAGCATTCACCTATATGATAGTTATTTATCTGCAGAGTGTGGCTGTCCGTAATTCAGCCATGGACCGTCTTACAGAAAATGCCCGCTTAATGATTGTTTCTGATCTTGATCACACAATGGTGAGTTTAATGAATTTACTTTTGTTCTGTGAATGAGGCATTCTTAATGATGGGATAAATGTGCTGCAGGTTGACCACCATGACACTGAAAATCTGTCTCTGCTCAGATTCAATGCATTGTGGGAATCACAATACCGCAGTGATTCCTTGCTTGTGTTCTCAACTGGGAGGTCACCAACACTATACAAGGAGTTGAGAAAAGAGAAGCCCATGTTGACCCCTGACATCACCATCATGTCTGTGGGAACAGAAATCACATATGGTAACTCTATGGTGCCTGATAATGGTTGGGTTGAATGTTTGAATGAGAAATGGGACAAAAATATCGTATCTGAAGAGACAAGAAAGTTTGAAGAACTAACCCTCCAGGTATAGTTATAATTTAAGAAATAATCAGCCTTTCGTTCGGATATACTTAACTGAAACAACTAGCTGCTGATTCATGTAATAAACTTAGCCTGGAGACAGCAGAAATGTTTTCTCCTTGTTAACTGTAGTCATTGACAAAACCTTTCACGTGCAGTCAGAGACAGAGCAGCGGCCACATAAAGTTAGTTTTTATGTTCAGAAAGACAAAGCCCAGGATGTTATGAAAGCTCTCTCAGCGCGATTGGAAAGTCGAGGGGTATGTTGTCATTTCTTTCTTGTGCAGTATAACTGTTTAAAGTTCAATAATAATGTAATTGTTTCTGAAGTTCTTCTAGTTGAACCTTCTTTATGTTTGAAATTTTTGCTTTATTTTTAACTGCGGAAAGCCTGAAACATCCCGTCACTTACGGCTCTTCCTCTGAAATGTTTTAGTTGGATGTCAAAATAATATACAGTGGAGGAATGGATCTGGACATTCTGCCTCAAGGTGCTGGCAAGGGGCAAGCACTTGCTTACTTGCACAAAAAGTTCACGGCTGAGGGAAAATTGCCCGTAAACACACTTGTTTGCGGTGACTCTGGAAATGATGCTGAGCTATTTACTATCCCAGATGTCCATGGTGTCATGGTTAGTGTTTCATCAATGTTCTTTGTAAAGCTCCATTTTTTTTGCATTTACTTTATATTATGGGATTCATTTATTTGTTGTAATCTTGTGGAGCTTATAAATAGTTATGTGATTTTCACAGGTAAATAATGCTCAAGAAGAATTGTTGCAGTGGCATGTTGCAAATGCAAAAGATAATCTGAGAATAATTCATGCAAAAGGGAGATGTGCTGCCGGTATTATAGAAGCCATTGGTCACTTTAAACTAGGACCGAGTATATCTCCCAGAGATGTCACTGATTTATCCGACTCTAAGTTGGACAAATTTGATCCGGCTTACGAAGTGGTGAAATTTTACTTGTTCTACGAGAGATGGAGAAGGGCTGAAGTTGAAAACTCAGAGATTTATATGGCAAATCTGAAGGCAGTTTGTGTATGTTGCATATAGCTTTTCAGTATGAGTTATGTCATCGAGAAATGCATCAGACATGGATGGTGCATACATAAATGCATGATCCTTAGTGAAGTATAATTGTAAGTCATCACTTCTCTCATTTAATCTTGCAGTGTCCATCTGGAATTTTAGTTCATCCATCTGGAGTTGAGAAGCCACTTCCTGACTGTGTGAGCTCATTGAGAACGTGTTACGGTGACAAGCAAGGTAAACAGTTCAGGGTCTGGGTAGATCAGGTGCTACCTCTGCAGGTTGGTTCAGATTCATGGCTAGTAAAATTCAAGAAATGGGAACAATCTGGTGAGTATATGTTCCAGTTTGTTCTTTGCACATGCTCGTGAGTCGTGATGCACAAAAATATTTGCTCTTCTTTCATGAATAATCAGAGATCATCCATCCCAACTACCCTTGCTAGACATAAATTCTGATGCTCTAACTGGAAATTCTCCATTCCACCAAAATGTTATACTACTCCGATCGGTTTTGTTATACCTTTTCTACCAGGAAACGGTTATGTTATAAGTATAAAGGTACCCTCTTTTAAGTCCCTATTCGAGGAATTTGTTAAAGAAATACAAAGTTGATGTTAGAGAGAAACATTTTTACCACATAAATCTGCAACAGAGTCACCATTTCTTCAGAATCAATGTTATCTGCATTATGTGGGTACAGATTGTTATGCAACGACATGGGATGTCTTTACTTTCTGAAGTAAATTTGTTTCTTGTACAGGTGAAGAGCGTCAATGCTGTGTAACAACTGTTTTATTGAGCTCAAAGGTGCGTAGCAATCTTTTCCAGCAAGTTCATTTTTCTTTGCCAAGCTTTAGGCAAAAGATTTCTGTCGTCTCGTGTTTGTAATCCTGTTGCAATTTGGTCCCAGGATGTGAGTGTTGCAGAAGGACTCACTTGGATGCATGTGCACCAAACATGGCTGGATGGTGCTGGGGCAAACAGTTCAACTTGGCTGTTTTAGATCCTAATTCCGTGATGGCATCATCTCATTATCTTCCTGCCAAAATAATTGAAGTTCCACATTATAGCCTCTCTGTTTATTTTTCTCTTGTATTAGTAATAAATTCACATAAGCAATGTCTAACCATATGGATACATTCAGCTATATGTATACCTTTTACTTTACAAAATACATCTGTATCTTTGGATCAGTTTGCAGAGAAGACCAATACTTATTTGTTTGATTCAGCATGCTATACTGTTAATGCAACAGTAAGATTTCGATATCAACGTTGTTTACTTGTTATTAGAGGCATAACCGCATAACTAGTAAAGACTGAAAAGGAACTCAATTCAACAAAGCAAATACAGGAGAGAAAAGGAACTCAATTCACAATTCAATACGGGGGAGAAACGGAACTCAATTGACAAATCAAATACTGGGAAGGAAAGGAAGGGAGAAAATTAATCTAAAAAGTTAGAAAAAAAATTTTTTAGGGCCCAACCGGGTTCGAACCGGTGACCTATTGATCTGCAGTCAATTGCTCTACCACTGAGCTATGGACCCATTTGTTGTTTCATGTTATTAAAAGCTATGATATAATAAAATAACTCGTGGAAGTTTTCAGAAGCCAATTTCTTTTGT
>JAYMSP010001897.1:0-27853 GCA_036897095.1 Plantago elongata | reverse complement strand
ATGGTGAAAAAAATTTGTGGCGAATCAGAATCAACACCCTGTCATCAAAAACTTATACCTCTATTAGGCCTCAGCTTCGTAGATCCATTCGAACCTATGGCGAACACGTTCCTAAACTCGGCACACGCTATGGTAACCGCAGCCAGGTCAAAGGCTAGATCCCTTTCTAGTAATGGGGCAGGGGAATTAAATGCACACTTAGCTTACAACGGAATTCAGGAAGGGTATGTGACACTTGCATCAGAGATAGACACGGCACTTAAAGCCGTCAAATCCTCAATTGACGATGTCGAAGACTCTGTTGATAACGCCATAGATGAAGTTACAAAGGTCGTGACACATATCAGTCGACTGCCAACTGATCAACAACGTCGACTATCTGCGGATGTTATAGATCTTAGGGATATTTTGTCCCCTGTTATAAAAGTATGCATGTACTGCAGAGAAAATTTTTAATAAATCTATTAAAATGTTCATCTTAAAAGTAAAAGAAAGATGTACCAGAATTGTATTAATAGTTTACACCAAGTGACTATATTGCTCATACATTTACATAAAATTTACACCGAATCACGATCTGAATTAATTTTCGTTGATAAAAAATATGAAGTAGATCATGTTAATAAAAATTTTGCACAGAAATACTTTACAAAAGGAAATATAAAAACAACTTAAATTGCACTGAAATCCATTATAATAGAAAACATAAAAGCTTATAAATTATCTGAAGGAAAATAAAGAATTGAATTTAATGTGATAACATAATACATTAATTGATTTGAACATGTAATTTTGTTTTAATGAGTAAGTGGAATAGATCTTTTATTTTATATACAAAGTCTGGAATCGAATGTTGAATTTATATTTTTAATTTCTTTTTTCTCGGGTGGGCTTCCGCCCACCCAAGTTCAATGGCCGTCTGCCCTTGTCCATGGAATGATGGTAAAATTCACTTCCAACATAAAATGTTGGTAATGCAAAATGTGTTGACGTATCAAGAGACATATATTGGCATACTTCGGTTTAGGTGGAGAAAACACATGGAACCATTACAAAACTGTCCATAACAACATTGCATTGAGTACGTAGACCTATAAATGATGGGTCTCACTGACAAGTTGATCGGGAATGTTTAATTATCATATTTTGTACTGATTTTATTGAATTATAAATGAATATGTGACGGTTATGACGAAAAAAATATTATTTATAATTATATTTAATTTAAGAATAAGTACGAACTTTTAGTCAACATCAGGAACAATGCAGCCAGCACCTTGTAGGGCACAAATTAAGTCGTCCATTACAAGTCAAGGAGAAGAAGATGAACAAAGAAAGACTAGCTTCTCTCAATTATCATCCCCATAAAGCAATCATAAAGTAATGCACATATTTGAAGGACATTTATGTTTACTAGCTATCCTTCATCTCCCTCACCTCTGATTTCTTATGAACTTTGCTATGATACAATTCTTCATTTATTTCATGAAATGTGAAAAGGTGTTCGAGCTAGACTTGTAGAGGTGCTACGTACTCCCCTTTCAAGAACCCGACATGTGTTCTTACAAACCTATTTAAAGTTTCACGCACGTTGTAGCTTTTACGTTAGCTAAGCGTGATTAATTAACCAATGTGGACGATCTCTATTGATCTGTTCTTGTGTAACTAATGGTGATTTACTCTTTGTCTGTAACGTGTTTGATCAGTTGTTTATTCGTTGTTTGAGGATTCGTGGTATTAGAGATAATAGAACATGCACATGTATATACTTTATGAGGAGCCTAGACGAAAATATATGCTAACCTATATAATGTGAAGTGCCCGATCATTTTAATCACCGAACAAGTGGATAATGTGATTGATCAAGTCATGTAAGCCAACCGACACCAAGAATCTACTAGGCAAACATACAGGCTGCTGTTGGGCCCAACCTAGGCCCTTTGTTTGGGTTGAGCCTGCAAGGAGAAGCTTTGATCCAAAAATGCTGTTCCAAAATTGGCTAGCTACTTTTTCCAAGACACATTCATAGGTTTCATACATTCCCATCAGTTTTTCTTTATTTTATCTTTTTTCCACAACCAAAGGACAAGCAAGCATAATCTTTCGATTTGATCTCAACTTCCAACTAATTTCACAAAGTGTGAAAAGTAAAGGAGAAGATATCAACACGCTTCCAGCCGTTAATAATTTGAAGACCTAAATAAAATTTATCAAGCTGCATGGGAAAGTGCAAGGATGAGTTATTTTCAACTTAAAATCAATTCAATTCGGTTTAGTCCAGTTTAGTTCAGTTCAGTGCAATTCAGTTCAACTCATCTTAGTTATAATTTATATTCTATTTCAATTCAGTTCAGTTGAATAAATCTCAATTGAAGATAACACAGTCTAACTCCACCACTCTTCTTTAAGTCCTACTATTAAATTGTACCCATCGGCTAGTACATTGTTGGTATTAGCAACTATTGACTTCATGTAATATTAGATGCATCTGCATAGGAAATTTATTTTTAAAATTTTGTCGAGGGGCGTAACCAAGATTTAAAAGTAGGATGGTAAAGTATTATAACTTTTGCAACGATGGTTAAATCGTTAAGTCTAATTTCACAATAATTGAATATATCTTGTATCTCAATCTTTTATTTGCGGAATCATATATTACTATTCAAAACGTGGTGTGAACGCCAATAAAGTTGGAAAGATCACTCATAAATCGTTCAAGCCTCTAAAAGAACGTCAATTCCAATTCTTGAACGACAAAACTGGCAAGGTAAATGCTAAATTAAGTTGGTGAAAGTATTAAAATGTGGGGAGAAATTGGAGGATGTATTTGTGGCTATTTCATCTTGATGTTTCACTATTCACTAATATCAACCAATCCTTTACCAACATTATACATTTACTCCTTCATGAAACTATTAATTACAAATTCGAAGTTATAAAATGATCAAGTGATATAAATATGATGTTTTTGAATACCTCACCACTACTTAAAAATTCGAGAGTACATTATGAAAACACATGTACTTTGTAATTAAGTATCAATTACACTTATTTCAACGTGAATAAGTATATAAATTACGAAATATATATATCTGGTATGTACGTATATATATACAAATATAGCTTTATGCGAGATGCGACACCACTATGGATTAGTGAGTGATGAACTGATGATGTCGGCTACTGCCTAGCTACTGGTAATGCCGATACCGAAAGTTATAAGAATATGAAATTAAATTCTTTGAATTAATTTAACATTTGTGAACAGATTATAAAAAGAATGAAGAATACATTTATATTTGAGTTTTTGTATTCGGAAAAGTTGATTGGACGAAGTAGTCAAGCTTGGTTGAATCAATAATTTGAACATCAATATTAATCTAGTATGGCTGAGTTAAGACAACTCGACCGGAGGTATTTGGCCGGCTTATCTACTTGAACCTATTTTCAAAGCATGTTTCCAGTTTACAATGACAAATACTACTACAATATAATCAAACTTGAAACATCAACTTACACTCTTGAGAGAATAATAATTACATATTAAAATCGTGCATTTTATAGTTTATCCTCGTAAAGGATTATTAGTTAGAGTTGTAATTAAACTCGTATAAATATAATATTTTGATTTGAAATACTTGATAGCTAAACTCTTAGAGTCGGATTGTAGACAGAAACTCGTCAACTTGAAAATTTTCAGCCATAAAAGATAGTTTGAGCTAAGTCGTTAGAGTCGGATTGTAGACAGAAACTCGTCAAGTTGAAAATTTTTAGTTATAAAGAATAGTTTGAGCTAAGCCGTTGGCTCGTTAACAAGGGAGAGTTGTTTGACTCCGATTGTCGACTAAAGTATCAACAATGATTGGATCAGTTAAAAAAATTCATTATTCATTTTCGATCCCCTCTCCACCTACTCTACTCTCTCTTACATTTCTATTAAGCAATACAAATATTTAAGACCCTGTTTAACAGAACTTGATGAAAAGTTAGCTGGTAAATGATTAATTAGATGGTAGTTTGTTAGTAGCTTATTTTTCCAACAAGCTAACTTATTTAAAAAATTGTATGTTCATACAATGAACTTTTAATTTAAAAAATTCATGGAGCTGAAAAGTTAGTGGTAAACAAATGTTATGTATGATTTTTTTTTCTTTTTTAAAACGGCTGACATAAACTCGATATATTGATTGGAGGTGAAATGTTTTTACTAACTGAGTTGCGCTTCGTTGTCAATTTTTTATATATAATTATTAAAATGCACAAATAAGGAAAATATCATCACCATTCACCAAGCTACCATATTCACTACCTTTCCATGACAAAATTGAAAAATCCTTACAATTTGAAACCCAAAAAAGAATAAAAGAATATTAATTCTTTGCTCATGGGAACAAAGCCTCTATGCTAGCCTTCTTTACCGTCTTACAAACCGGACAAAAATCAAGAAAAGCCTCACAATATTTGCAACATGCCATATGCCTACATGGTAGCATAATTACACAACACTCCCTTGAGTTACACCCTTTGCAAATTCCACTCCCTCCATTTTTAAACTCCTCCTCTTCTCCTCCCCTGCAACAAGACTCTGCATCATCAGCAGCATTCACGGCGGTTTCTTTAATCCGTTCGATCGTTCCGTTAAGCGACACAACCATTGCTTCGTTCTCCTTTGCAACTCTCTGCCATGTCTGTGTCTCAACCTCTATTCTCCTCAAGAACTCTTCCAGCTCCATTGTTCTCTTTGCTGCTTTACTGACTTCTTCATCTTTCTGTTGGAGTAAAAATTGAATCTTTGCTTCGTATTTCTTCAAGAACAGAGCCAGTTGCTGCTTTCTTTGATGTTGCAATGCCAATCTCAGTCTATCATTCTGTTTCATGTAGAAGAAAGTAAAATCATTTAATCACAAACCCGAAATCTCTATTCGTTTAGTAAAACTAGCTGATGATAACAATCCAACTGTTTTTAACCTATATGTATAAAAAATTAATCAGCCAATTTGCTAAATACTCTCTACGCGATAAACAAATCACTTTAATGTTTTCTTTTTATAATCATATGAATACCTTGTAAAAGTAAAACCCGTTAGATAAAATTTCGAAAATAATCGATATGATAATGGTTTTAGTTTAAGATGCAACATGGTGTGTATCGTGAATTCGTGATGCTTTATGCGTGTTACACTATAACACATATAATACTTGGCTAACTCTGATATAACACATTAAAACATCATAATCCACGAGACATAACATGTAGTACTCAAACAAACTCGACCCTTAATAACCGGACTCTATACGTAGAAAAGTGAAAATCTACTGACCTGTAAAGTGATGAATCCATCAAGTTCCATTCCATGTTTCTCAATCTGAGCAGAAAGACTGGGAGAGAAATCCATAAGTTGTTGTTGCTGCTCCTGCTGATGATGAGTGTTTATAAAGGAGGTATTCTGGTGTTTCTGATGAGAAGAAGATAAGCTCTGAAAGTGATCATTCAAGAATTGGTGTTGCTTTTGAAGCTTTTGCTGCTGCTGTTGAGGGATCATAAAATTGAATCCACAAGCATTGTTGTTATTGTTGTTATTAGTATGATCATTCACCAAGAAATCTTGAGGACCACCATAACCAAAATCTTGAAACATCTTTGCTTCAATTGCCATTCAACAATTTGATCTCCTTCTTGTGCCTCTTATATAATAGTTCTTGCAAGAAAAAAAAATTATTGGTATTGTTAAATGTGAGTAATGAATGGATATTGAGATGGCATGGTATTTATAATGGAAGGTGACAGATTTGTGATTAGAAAATTTCATTCAATTTTAGTAACTGACAATTTTGAAAGGGAAAAAAAAGGTGGGGGCCTAGGATTCTTGGTATTCCTGCCATAATAATTAATTATTTTTTATTTTTAAAATGTAGATTATGGAAAAAGAAAAAGGAAAAAGTCATTGATTTAGTGAGTCTTGGTTCTCTCACTCCCTATTTTCTTGTGATGCATTAAAGAAGGTATGCAAAGACATGCAGATTTTGTGACTAAAGTATAGGGTCATGAGAGACTCCAATATTTCGTCCAAGCCACTACTATAATTATCTAAAGAGACTCGAATTTCCATAATTCTAGAAATTATATTACTTCTTTTCTTTTTTTATACAATTCTTTTGGTGGGTATTTTTAGTTATTATGATAATAGTATATAATTAAAGTCAAATTATAATTCTATACTTAATATAATGGCAAGAAATAGAGTTACTTTTTTTACAAATTCTGTGGAGAATGGCCATAATATAGCTACAATATTTTACCTTTTTTATGATGATATTTTTTAGTCATAATTCTTCAAATTTTAATGGCATGGGAGAAAAATCAATACTTTGTTTCTTTTTTTTCTTATACAAGAATCAACGAAATATAACTAGAATAATATGTACGTATTCTATGATGATATATATCCTAATCATTATTCTTTTAGGTAGGAAATTAATTTGTAACTGTTATGTGTGAATTTTTCGTAACTTTTTTTATTTATTTTAGATATTTATAATGATAAAATATTTGGCACCAATTCAAAATTTAATGGAGTCTAAAGGTATTGCAATGATACTACTCATTCATAGTAATAAGGAAGATCGACTTTTGGTTTTGAAAATTCATCCACAATAAAATTTGATTTTAAGCGTACATTATAAGTAGTTTTAGATAAGGTTTTGAGACAAAATTCACTTGTAAGGCTACATATGTGTGCTTTGTGCAGTCAATAACTTAGTAATTTCGAGTTGAGACGTTGCAGGCTGTATTAAAACGAAATTATTTTTAAATCGTCAGTGAGTTTGAATTTAGATGTTTACTCATATCAAGGTCCAACAAGAACGTGGCACCTTTACGGTAAGGGTGAACAACACCAAAAAAAATGTACGAGAATTTGAGGGACTTTGATGATATTCTAACCAATTAAGAAGATTGATACATCTGGTAAATATGAACTTATAACGAATTTCGAGTAAAATGTGATTGTTCATAATCATTCGGAGAATCATCACACTTGTTCAATTGATTGAGACTCGATCAACCAATTAGGAGGGAATTACTAACTTTAGGTAAATGTAATTTTTTTATGGTGAGGTAATCATCATTAACTAGTAGTATTATATCTTTTATCTTGTTACATAGTTACTTATAGTGATACAATCATGCCTCTCACGATCATATTGGTTTTTACTTTTCAAGAAAAAGATCGATTATACAAAGTTTTTCCCATTTTCTCATTTCCTGTTTTTTATTTTGTGAATAATTGACGGTGAATATAGTCGTAAAATAGTCCACTCACTCTAATATAATTTATTGTACGTGATAGATATTGTGATTTGTGAGGTTTGATAATTGATAAAGCTAAAAAAGCTAGGATAATTATATATTTTTCGTGGAAAAAGATAATAGGATTCCTAACCACCCTCGTAGTGGCAACACTTCTTGCGCAATAAATACACCATTCATTTCGTTTTTCCAACTCCTGCACCTTGTTGTTTGTGATGTCTGTGTATTTTTCTGTGGCACCTTAGGTTGGATTCAGGGAACTAGTAGTCAATTTGTTTGACTATAATTTATATAAGGTTCGCTTCTCATGAACAGTAACTTTTTAAATAAACAGAACTGAATTGTATCATAAATATAACTTGACAAAATTTTAAATTAAATTAAACTAGATGAATTTTAGTTTGAAAAGAACAAAGTATGATTCATGTAAAATAGTCCCAATAATTAACATCTAAATAGAAGAATGGGAGTTATAAGGTGGTGCAGTGGAATGGAGTTGGAGTGGTAAAAAGAAGGTGCCAAGTTCGATTTCTGGTAGAGATATAAGGTGAATTTTGGAGTAAAGTGCTATGTTAGTATATGAGTAAAGTAGTTATAATTTTAGTCGTTTAAAAAAACAAAATATCTAGATAGTATGTGATTTTCATGATTGCTCATAATAGGGGAGTATAAATTAATGAAAATGAACTTTATAAGAATAACTTAAGTGTTCGTAAACAGAGTAATGAATTATCACGTAAATATAATGTGCAATGAAGCTAGACAATAAATTAAATGAAAAATTTATGATAAAGCCAATTTTCATGTGACAATGTGTATTGTGGCAAGATGATGGTGGCCACAGGCCAAAATTTAATTTTTTTTGAAATGGAATAAAATGGAATTTGACTAAATAGTTGATGACTTAAGAACCAAGTCAACCGTTAGGATGAATTATTTGATCTTAAGTTCTTAACACTTAATTGATTGTTTGAATAATACAATTGAATTGGAGTCAGGTGTGTTTCAGGTAAAGGTTAAGTGGGATGATCCGGACTAATTAACCAAACCCACATTAGAATTAATTGCGCCCTCAAATTAAAATTATATTTTTTTATGTTCGATTAACATATTATATGATGAACATTTTATAAGTAATTTAAAATGTCTAGAGATCGAAACTCGATAGATTATTAATCGGATGGTACTGGGTGCCTTTAAATTTTGGTTGTTAAATGTAGCACTCATTTGTGTCATAACTCGCAGAGTCATCATCATATTTCTCATCTTTGTTTTTATTTTAAAAATATAGGTGGGCGGCATAGACCGTGCCATAACAAAAGAAAAGGAATAAATTTAGCTTTTAAGTAATGATTTAATCAAAGAAGACATAGATTAGTTCAAGATCTTATGCATTGGCACTCAATTATTCCTACACGGTAGGTTTAGGATTAAGATTGCCATGATAAAATATTTCTAAATTTATAAAACTTCCAAATGTTGAAATTAACTTTTAATTGGATATGATTATAGTCATGTTGCCCCCACCATATATGAATAAATCATGCTTCTAAGTAATTTCATGGTCGGTATGATAATTCATATTTACTCAATTTCTTGGGTTTTATTTGGTCCATTTCAAATTCAAGATCCCGTTCGTATAGTGAAAAAAGTGTAGAACTAATTCACTCACAATATTAATTCAACTAACACTCTTCTTTATTCGTGGGCTCATTTCGACCTCTTTTGGAAAAGCCCTACAAGTGAATAATTAGATGGAAACGATGACGGTGAGATTCGATCCATTAACCTTGAGGTTCATATGCATGAAATAATTCCATATTACAAAAATAAATTTTTAAAGAGGTGTGAAATCTAATCGTTTATATTAATACTCTTATGCAGTACACCGATTTAACCTTTTTAAGGAGTCCATTCGAGTTGGAATTTAATATGGTAAAGAGATTGTCTCGATGGAAATTAGATACAAGATTGGGCGTGATCAAATACCATGATGCTATAATAAAATTTAATTTATTTTAAAAGTTGAACTTATATAGATATGTGGAATAATCTGTTTAAGTTATTTTATCTTCCGCTGAAAATCACTTCAGTTCATTTTAATTAAGTTCGATCTAGTTAATTTCAGTTCGATTCGATTCAATTATAATATATATGTATACTTTACTTTAGTTCAATTATATTAATTTAGTTAAAGTTAACCTAACATTATATTAACTATTAATCAAACAAGATATATATACATTTGAAGTTATGAACTATCTTTTCAAGATAGTTTCTTGGAAACACTACACTCATCAAGCTACATATTTCAATAGATTTGTCAGGTTCACATGGAGAGAAGAGATCTATAGTCGAGCCAGTATGTACAATCTGTGAAGTTTCCTAAAGGTAAATGTTGCTTATGTACATTGGAAGCTTCCGCATATAACTAGCTTTTGATCCCCAATGTTCGAGGTAAATAACATAACTTGGAGGAAGCAAGAAGGAAGTAATCAATGCCTTTGCTTTCTCTCTTGATCAAGATCATTGAATCAAGTAAATTTGGAGCCCAGTTTATTATACTACTGAAGCGGCCATCTCTCCACTGAAATTGAATATATAAAAAAAATTTAAATTCAATTAAAAAATACAACTCAAATTCTATACCAATCAGTAATAATTATATACCATTGCTTTCTCCTTTAATCAGATCTTTAAATCGAACCAATCTCGAATCTTAACAATTACAGTGGATTTGAAGAATCATAATATATGTATATGTAACTTTGAAAGTTGAAAATTGCATCTTTTATACTCTTAATCTATAATTTTCATCTAATAAATTGAGTGGAACAAAATATATACTAGTACTATAGCCGAATATAATAGCCAATATACTCACGTCCCCAATTATTTGTACCTTGAGAGATTGAAAATACTAGAAGCTAGATAACATTTTACTCTTCATCTATAGACTATTAATAATTTTAAATTTACCATTCTTCTTACTAAACAGTTTTAACACGTTATGCATTTATATAGTATAGATTACATCTAGAAGTTAATTACAACTCTCAATTACATCTTGTCAACAATGATTTTCCATCTTTTAATTTGATTCTCAAGAAACCTATCTATCCATGCTGCCATGCACAAGGACGTGTTAAATCTAAGAATAGCTAGTAGCATATAGATATTAAGATAAGTTTGTTCGTTAAATTCATACTCGGAATTACAGATAATGCCGGATTAAGCCATAACTTTCCCTCTCCACCTCATTTATAGCCTAAGCTAGCTACATGATACGCGCATAGATTCTCCTTTTCATCTATCTTCTTGGGTATAAACTAGTTTACTCCCTAAGTTTCATATTAACATGGAGAAAAAAGTGATTAAGGGACTGATTAACATGCGATTTAAATGTCCCGATTTAAATGCCTGAATAGTGATCGGAATTGTAGTGGGATTGTTAAAATTGTGTTTGGTATAAAATTGTAATTGGATAGTGTATTATATATTGTTATATAGGTAGAGAAAAATGTTGCTACTGTAGAGGCATTTCGATCTTCGGCATTTAAATGCCATAACAAACACAAAATCCCTAAGTAGCATTCAAATGGGCATTTGGATGCTACTCCAATCAGCCCCTAAGTTGTTTTGTTTGTATTCATAACATTTAAAATTCGAATATGTGACATTGTATGGAATGATAATGTAACTGCTAAGCTAGAATATACATATCGTATTAAAGAAACTGTTTAAGTTTGACTTTTTGTAGTTAAAAGAATTTAATTTGACTACAAATCATTTTTAATCGCTTATATTTTATCATTACGGTATTATAAATTATAGTGAACTTAAGTTGTTTTTTTCTTTTACTATGCAATGTAAAAATGAGCATATTTTATCGATTAGAGGGAGTATGTTAAGTAGTCACCCGCCACCTATACACATTAAGCTTGTTTGTAAGCTTACAAGTTACACATATTGTTTTTATCCTTAAACGATTAAAGTTGACTTGAACTCCCGACTTATTGATTGAAGCTTTAAAGTTGAACGTTATACCAACTGAGACACTTCACCGTCAGTTACACATAGTGTTGTTATAGCTAGTTGTATCTTAACTAGAGTCCGAGTATAATCTCATTAATTTGGGAAGGTCCCGAAGTCAAGATTAAATCTCATTAGAAGTTTAGTTTAATGATATGTTAAATTTAAATATGATAGTATAATGAGTTGAACTCGAAAAATGAAACTTAAAGACTACTCTAATTATGCATTCACAGGACTACAGATGTACATAACATAAATATTTCATCAACAACTATGCTCACTCATCAAGTCTCTGTTTGTACAATAAATATAATGTTGAGTTGGAAACCAATTTCGCCACGCAAAAAATGGATGAGACGTCGGAAAGGAAAAAACACCAGTTTTAAGATAAATCCATAAATAATCAACGCTGTGCTCTATTATTAGATTAAAATCAAAATTAGTGTGAAACGTGCACATAGAAATTGACAAATCAGTCTTTATCTTTATACGGCCAAGGCAAATATATGTGCGATTCTTAACCAAACACGACTAAAACGCAACGCGATATCTATCAATCAATCAATAATATTCAAGGACCAATTAACAATTTTCAGTGGGTCATTTCATTTTCTTGTTCGTGTATCTGTCATTAACTTAATTAATCAACTTTTAATTGTTTCCCTAATGATATGACAGGATATTAGTTTTACAAGAAATCCGGTTGAACTTTCGCATATTGTGTACTAAAAAATACTACTTCATTATCATAAAATGCAATGTTATTATACTGATTTACATCGCCTAATTGGATGACTGAAGTTGATGTCCTAACTTCTATCAATGAATTTCGCATTTAGAATGATCCACCCCTATTTCACATTCAACTATAAAGACGTTGAGTATATTTTATCCGTGTAGTTAATTATTGTATATTGTGTGTTCATAGAGATATTATAATATATGTATTGTCATTAATTATTTAAAAAAGAAAATTTTACGTACCAAACATATTTACATAATTATTGTTTTTTAAATAAATGAATTATATAGTATCTACGATATTATTTTTCTTATAGTATGATTTAATAATAGTCATTAATTTTAGTCTAAGATTGTACGTGTTTTAAGGGACCCTAACAAAGTTCCAGATTTCCAAATTCATCATTTTCTTCGAGAATTCCCCCCAAGAAGTTAAGATTAGCCTCCCAAAGATCTCTACATTCGTCGTACATATCATGCAAATGAGAAATTTAATTTCTCTAAGACAACAACAACGATAGTCGTGATCAGCTATCTACACGATGTGTTCACAAGGATGTAGACTTCCATTTCTTCAATATTCTAGCATATGCTAGTATTGAAATAGATCGTTTATCGAATCGAAGTGATCAACATCACATATTTATTTACAGTGTTTTCTAATACACTGAAAATGTAAATATCCATATACATTAAAAACACCATTGTATGAATTTTTCAACACGTAATGTTAACTAATAAATTAATTTAATGTTGATTATGAATCTCAGAAAAACAATATATTACAAACGTTCATATCTATGTTATATGGATTCTGGAATCCTCTATTATGTTTATATTACACTTTACATGCATATGTTAGATACTCGATAGTTGTATATGGTTATGGGTATGAGACACTTTATTTTAAATTAAAACTGAATTTTTCTTTTGTTAATATATTTATGTTCAACACCCGAATACATATTAAAAATGCTTAATTTCGAGTATTATTTTCCTCTCGTGAAAATTCAAATGTTTGGACAACTCATATAGGTTTTACTAATACTAACTCTTGGTAATATATATGTCAAAATTATCGATTGAAAACAACATTGTCCCAACATTGGACAAAGAGATTCAAAATCAACCCATTCTTTTACTTGCTAGGAGGAACTTCTAGTATCTCTTTCTTGCAAATGTCCTTGAACTAGACAACCTTAATTATACAAATTGACATTTTTGGCTCCATGTGAAGTAGATTAAACCACTACAATCTGTTAATTAGGGTTGATCATTACTTGGTAATTGTTTATTGTCTTGTCATTTTCTGTCCATTTGAAATTTATATTCCTAACCATAGACTTATAACAACTTTTTAGTATTACCATCAAGCCGGTTGAGTTGGCTTCTTTCACGTTTATAGCATCGTAAGTATCATAGCCTTGGATCTCCATTCACATTCCAATTTGTCTCCTAACCTTTCCCTTAATTTTACCCAATGTAGGATCAAACAATCAACCACATCGACTCAGAGAGCATAATCGACTTAACAAACGGTCTTTGAGTCGATTAAGTTATTTAAATGATGTGGTTGATTATCAAAGAGCATAAATTAGGAATATAATATCAATCTGGCGCATCCAGCCAATTAAACGGGACATATATAGCCCGCCCTATGCTTGATAGCTCCATGGATCGGACATGTAGTCTATGCATAACTAGTTGAGCCCATTTCAATATGCGAGCAAAGTTACCAATGAGCCAGTGAACCCGTATATTTTTACTTTTTTCTAGCTATATTGTGTAGATTTATCGTTTTAACACCCTTAACCACGGATGAGATTGCGGATGCAATGAAGAAGCAACTTCCTTGTGGGGGCAAACGTCAAACGAGTGATGAGTAGCAATGCCAAATGATGGTGAGCAATATTGGTCTCTCATTGTTTGTCCATCATCGTCATAAAAATCGTGGCAACTTCATGTCTCGTTCATGCTAGCTAACTGCTTAACCCTTTTATTTGTCCACTCCACACCAAACGACACGCATGAATAGCATTATGCATGGTCCACATGAACGACTTCATGTACACGATTTTGTCCCGGTAATGATAGTCATTTGCTATTTTGAATCTCTTACAACAACGTAAATAAGGGGCTGATTGATATAGAATTTGAATGGATTTTAATGAAATTGTGTTAGGAATGGAATTGAAATTGAGGTATTTAAAGTGTATTTTAGGTCAAATCACTGTTCATCGAGTCAAATGGACCGATTACAATTGTATGACAATCAACCCCTAATGCATCACATAAAACGTTTCTTATGCTCCTTTGTAAATTGTAATTATACCGGATTTTTTGGATATGTTTAATACGTAAAGGTGGAACATTATTCAATTTCTAGTAGTTTACAATTCTACTTCAATCGATGTGAGATCAACACTCTAATACCTATAAAACACATGACCCCTCACGAACATGTCACAATTAATCGTTTATAAGCATCATATCATTAGTAATCGTAATTTAAACAAGTTAGAATTTTCATCGGCTGGAAAAGATCAAATAATGTACTATTTTTAGAACGGGGAAGTATGGACACCGTAGTCGGTCGAGCTGAAAATCAGTAGTCATGAATCATGTGCTCATACTCTTGTCATGGCATCACACTACCTGCATTTCCCAACTGCGCAGGTATATGCTGAACTAGCTGCAGTCATCCATGACAAATTATTAATGGTTATATGCCAAGTTCATGGTAGATAGAGCCAAATCTTGCTTGCTTCGGTAATACCAACATACATAAATATACTTGCATTATACTGCTATATATCTTTATATGTTATACTAGCGAATCGGATTGTTCACATCTATCAATATCTAACAATTCACTAATTTGGATAACGAAATGTAACTCCGTTGGTAAGACGATTTTCCTCTAACTAATCAGTCGAGGTTCGAGTCACTTTACCATTTTAAAAATAATAAAATAATTCACTATACTTTGTTTCGTTTTATTCAAGCTTACATTTACTTATATATGTCGGGCATGTTAAGCATATCTAAGATAACTATCGAAATTCAAAAATAGCCAAGGTACCTCCACCACAATGGATCGGGCTTGGCCCTACTTAGATTGATTCAGATCATTCTTGAAACTTGGGCCTATGTTCCATACATTCCAACACGAGTGGGCTCAGGCCCATCACTCCACAAGGTCCATTACTTGAGTAGCTATTTTGCTTCTTTTTATTTTTTTAAAAAAAATAAAATTAAAAGGGAAGATTTGTTTATGATTAGATAAGTCGACGATGATACCTATAATAAAGTGTTTAACAATCGACCTCAATCTCGTGAATATATACAATTGAATATTTACAGCTCCAACCTTTCTAATTTTTCATCGGGTATCAAACTGCAACATCGATAACATGTTACCACCCGGTCCCAAATTTTCACCACTACCTTCACAAATCAACTACATTTGTTATTACTTGATAAGGTGGAGTTATATTCGAAAAATTGACGGTCACTTTGACGTGTTAGGTCAAAATTGAAACCAAAAGATAATATGGTTTGTAATTAATATACTATAGTACTATTATATATGAATGGTCAAATTTTAGAATGGAGAGCAACTAGCAAGTGAAAGGTGGAACCAAGTTGTACAAGTCCAAATAGGATAAAGTCACAAATCTTTGGAATTCCCAACACACAAAAGACGCACTCTAAATATAGATTATTGAAGACCTACTAGTTCAAGCCTCTATGTACGTAATGAGCCGATTAGTCAACTAATATAAGTTAATCCGTAACTAATTAATTACTTTATTTTGCGAAAGATGTTAGTATATTTTCTATTAGATTCCGTATAATAATACTTTCTTAAAAAGATGATTCAACTTCTCTAGATAATTACAAAATGCTAAATCATTATACTAGTCACTTCACCGATTCATTTCAAACACACGTATCATGTACTAGTATCTTGGATTGTTTCAAAAGTTGGACTGGTATATTTAAAACCATCTTTTTTATGTCAAACATACACCGCATTAAAAGCCACCTGTTGAGATTGAATCCAACAATTTGGTTTTCTTGGAAAAGAGAATGATATATACTACTAAAAGAGTTGAATATATTTTGGCAGTGAGGACTAGAAAATGGGCATGGTGGAGTGGTCCATGTGAATGCTCTCTGCTTGTGTAATGGAATACTTACAATCGCATGTGAATGCTTTCAACCCTAAATTATGGTGCTCACACTGATGACTTTTGGTTACAATACTACACTACACAACTACACAAGTAAGTGCGTAGGTATGGGGTGCAAAAAGACCACTTTTTCTTGTAGTTTGAGGACCATGCCTTGACTATTCAGATGAATCTAGTTGTTTCTCGTAATTCGTTGCTCTTATTTTGAAAGTTGTGATGTTGCAAGTGAGAAATTGAATACGAACATCTTGAGACAGTGAAGATATGAGTAGCACGTCTCATGCCAAATACGCAAAAAGCTTTGTCAAAGGCCATTGTGGAAACGTAATTCAGAAACTGAATCTTAAATGAGTCTTCGAGGATGTTTGTTAGGGTTCTTTTTTTTTTACATTTATAATTTTGCATGTAACCCTATCTACGACATAGGCATCAAAGGGCCTACCCAATTTCTTAACGTAGAGTTAACCGTATTCAAAACATTTTCATAGCTATACTCTTTGTTTGTAATGTATGTTTCTATTTTTAGTCGAAGTAATGAAATCAATGTAAACAAATTAAGTACAAGATAAACCAAGAGGATTTAATGTAAAATTGCCCAACCCTAACCTATTGTTCCTCGGCCCAAAAGATTGTTTCTAATCCAGTGGACTACTATGTAGTTCTCTTATTTCGCTACTGCAGGCCCAATCTTTTACACAAAGTGAACTTGGGCCCATTAACCTAAACTCAGGCCCAAATTAGATATGAGTGAAACTCTTTTGAAGAATCACGGTCGTCGACGTTTTTGAATCAATAATAACAAGAAGCTGTATATCGTCACATTAAATGTACAATTTTAGATGGAAAATTGTATCATTTGTCATTTTTACACTCTATGATACCATTTCTTGTTGTTTTTTCGAACATTTTATTTTCCTGGGTTTTGTTCTTTTGTAATTTACCCCGCAATTGGGTCGATGAATTTTCCCCTGACGTTTTCACTTTCAATTTTCAACCCTTCCTCGTACAGTAAAAGTTGTACTACATGTGTAATTCATGAAACTACATACTATATTAATAATTTTCAATTGCATATTATATTTTCACAAGGTATGAATTATAAATCAAAGTCGATTAATGCTAAAACAAGTACAAGAAAGGCTTATAGGCCATATCATTTATAATTGCACCTTCTATAACCTTATAACTCTTGAACAACTTGTCGTTTCACCACTTCACCTTAAGAGCACTAGTTGTAGGAGTTACATTTAGTTGTTTTATTTCAAATTTAAAATAAAAGGTAGATAAATAATAAAATTATCACATTTTCAGATTATATAAAAGTACTAGGGCCCACTCTTAAATTTGTAACGGTATAAAACTTTCCCTTCATTTAAGTACTCCTAAAAATTTTAAAGGAGTAATTAATGGGATCTAACAAAAAGAGTTTTTATTAAAAATTGGTATCCTACAATTATAAAGAAAGTAAAGTATTCTTAAAAATAGTATATGAGCTCATTTAAAATATGTTTGGGAATAAATATATAAAATTTCTATAATTAGTGCTCTAACATTGTGGAACGGGTTCTCTTATATACACACTGATTATTTACTATCTAATACTAACATATACACTGTGTGGTTGATTTTTGTTCTCCATTTCTCCTCTTACTCAATTTGCTAACTATGTACAGTATATATCGTTGCCCAAGCAAACCAAAATTGCTATTATTATCTAACACGTTTATACTATATCGTTTGTCAATCATACGCGAGGTACCTAGTACCAAACTTAAATAGATTTGTTGTACTCCCTTTGTCCCAACAAAATTCATACATTTATCAATTTTAACTGTTCCACTAAATTTTATACATTAGTAAAAAAGAAGTTACCTTACCACTAATAAATAATAAACAACTTTAATTTTACACAAAAATTAAACATTTGTCACTAAAAGTACACTCCAACGAATTTTGACGTGTAACATGTACCACACTAGGTTTTCAGCATATTTACACGGGAGAATTACGTGTCAGTAATGTACTGGAAAATACATTTTAAAAAATGACTGGTTATATTATTTGTACTTTATAATTAAAAAACGTATACCATCATATTAAACAAATAATTTTAGGTGTGAAAATTGTATTATTTACATTTAACATATTATTTATTACGCTATGTTACAAAATTTTTGAGGTCGTTTTTTTTTTTTTAACAAGTCATTTTTCCGACTCGTTTTTTTTCCCATTTATAAGCCCAACCCAAGATAAGTTGCTACCAAGCTAAGCAAGCCCCACAATAAATCTAAATGCTGTCGGAAAGAGTTGGGAAAGTACATCACCTGCTTTATCTTTTAGCCTGCAAATCTGACATATCACAAACTCTTCGTCGGTGCATGAAGATACACAACGCAATTTAGTGCTAGTCCCATTCCCAATAATATCTACCCACGTGTTGATCATCGGAAACTTCACAACGCAGAATCCAACGGCCATTGTTAAATAGACTTAAAGATATCTATTAATCCACTCTGCTTATATATACACAGACACATCATGGCACTTGTAAAGCAAACAAACAGACAAACCACATTCCAAAAGAGATAAATCAAAAGGAAAGAAGAGCTATTTGGTCTCTTTTCACAACCACAATTAGAGTTGTAATCTGAGAAAGAATTACCAGTGAACTTCTTGGAAAAGAGGAAGAAAAAGATGGGTGCTTTGGATCATCTTTCGAACATGTTCAATTGCTCGAGTGGGCATTCTAGGAAGCTCAAGCATCGCAAGCAACTTCAGGTAGATTCTGCTTTCTTTGATTCTTTGCTTATGTTAGCTAGCTCCTTTATTTGAAGCGGCAAAAAGTGACTCGAATCCTTGACCTATTGGTTGGTGGCGAATCGTCTTAAAATTCAGTCGCTAGCTCCTTTTGATTGGTCCCAGGAGAATAGAATCAGATATTGGTAGTGAAATGAAGATCTGGTCCCAGATCTGGTGTTGTTTTTACTTGGTGGATAGTTTCATTTTTTTGTGGGTTCATTTTTTTTCTCATTTGTATCAAGTAAAAATCTAGTCTTTAGTGTTTTTGAGAACAAGAAGTTGTAGTTACTCAAATGGGAAGTAAAAATTCAGTCTTTGTAGTGTTTTCTTCAGTTAAAGAACTTGTAGTTACTCAACTGAGTGAACTGACAAGTCAAAATTGAATCTTTATAGTGTTTTCTTGAGTTAAATAACTTCTAGATACTCTACTCTCAAGTAAAAATTGCATCTTTATAGTTTTTTCTCGAGTTTAAGAACTTCTAGTTACTCAAAGGAGGAGTAATAATTATTTTCTTGATGACAAGAACTTCTAGTTACTCAAATGGAAAGTAAAAGTTCTACTACTATTCTTGATGAATGGGATTGTAGAATTAGCTGTTATTCCAGTGATGAATTAAGTTTGATATAATTGCAGTTGTTCAATTGTGAGGATTAAACTGTTGTATTTCTATTGGTGAAATAGTTCTAATTGATATTTGAAGCAAGTGAGTGTACCATAGATTTCAAGTTTTTTCAATAGAAACTTGCTGAAAATGTTTTGCAGTTGGTAAAATTTTCATATTTTTCTATGCTTGTAGTTTAGGATTCAAGTTTATTTGGGACTAATTTTATGCTTGTAAGTTGTAGTAGTAGCTGAGTAGTGGTTGAAATGTAACAACTTTATAAAGTACTAATTGCAATAATTGAGGTAGTTGATTACACCTGACTTATTTGCCTAATTTGAATTAAATATTGTACTGGTAATTAAGGACAGATCATTAGCTGTTGATCTTGATATGTATACTTGAATAGACAGCCCCAACTTCATCATTTTCTTGCACATGTTCTTCACCTATGTATCGAATTGATGACGCACATGTGAATGATGAACCATGATCATCCTATGTTGTTTGTACAATTGACATTCTGAGAAATGTTTATTGTATTTTGACCAGACTGTCGAGATTAAGATCAAGATAGATTGCGAAGGATGCGAAAGAAAGGTGCGGAGATCTGTCGAAGGAATGAAAGGTGTGACGTCTGTGGACATTAATGCGAAACAAAGCAAGCTTACTGTTGTGGGGTATGTTAATCCTGAGAAAGTGGTGCATCGTGTGGCTCATCGCACCGGTAAGAGGGCCGAGATTTGGCCCTACGTGCCGTATGATGTGGTTGCACACCCTTATGCACAGGGCACATATGACAAGAAAGCCCCTGCTGGTTATGTTCGGAGATCAGACGACCCTCGCACTTCACAACTGGCTCGTGCGAGCTCCACTGAAGTTCGCTACACTACGGCTTTCAGTGATGAAAATGCTGAAGCTTGTATTGTGATGTAATTTGTTCTCAAGTTATAGTTGTGTGTATGATGCAAATTATAGTAGCCTGTTGTCTATGCATTCATAGCTTGGAATTTGGATACAAAAAAAAAAAAAAAAACTGTAGTCTCTACTTTGATTAGTTGTGATTTTTTCTTTCCTTCTTTTCTGTATTTGAAGACATGATCATGTAATGAAAAGTTTTGTGATGATAAATTGAATTAGTGTCTGATGATCTTTCTAAAAGAGACATTGGGGAACCGCAGTCACGATCCTTCGGGTGCATACAACATCGCGGACTCTAATAGTTGCTACCCTTCAGATGTAGTCACTTGGTAATTCCCATGGACTTGTGTAATAGTCTACGTCTTATTTCTAACCATCCAACTTCGATTTATTCTTTGCTTGCATTCAAGTTCTATCAAAGACTAAACGTTAACTTGATTGAAGTGGAATTTTCTGTGGAAATCTGTTGTTTCTTACCTATAATAATAGACTTGATGGAGTGACCACATGACTAATTCAGTTGTTCACACCTAATGGACTTGATGAGTGGTTGCCGGTGAGTGTATTTGGTGAATGTATCATCGAACAAACTGTGTGGTCCATGTCAAGATTAACATGTAGAAAGAGTTTTTGCCTCTCGACGAACATGACGGACTTCAACATCAGAAAAATTTGTCAATTCCATTTGCAGATCAGCATTCGGGGCAAGAATGGAGATCAGTGTATGCAATGTCTCTGGTAGAAGTACATGATTTCGATTCATCAGACAATTCGAGTGCTAGTTTGTAATTTGTATATACAAAAACAGAACCCTTACTGATCAGTGTGGACTGTGAGTATAGTGAACTTGTAAGATCTCATCATGTATGTTATTTCAGTCATGACATCAGATCCATGTAAATTCTTTGCTATTTCAGGCCTTACTCTGTGTTATTTTCTGCTTTCGGTTTCAGATGTGTTGAACTCAGTACTAAAAATACAAGAAGGGATCATTATATATAGAGAAAGCTCAAGATCATTGTTCAATTTTGTCAAGCATGAATGGCGAATATTGATCAGGTGATAAGTGACATAGAACTGATATATCTAAACACGATCAAACGAAAAACTAAGTGACATAATTGTGCAGAACAAGAACTATGGTCTCAGAGCTAAATATCCCAATAACAAGGAACCTCCAACTTCCTACCAATCTCATACGACACAGAAGCATTGGCACAAGCATACGTGATTAGATCTTCGGTAAATACTCTGCAATTGTAACTCCTATCTTAATCCGACAAAAAAAAGTACTGAGCTCAAGGTTTAACAGATTCTTTAAAGCGCAGGAAACAGCTTTTCATCGTCTAGCTGAGGTGCAACAGTCTTCTTCATTGCTGGGGTTTTTCCACCTTCACCTCGACCAGAATCTTTTACCTTCTTTTTCTCATACAAAACCTTCTTCATCTTGTCCTCCACTTGCTCCTGGTACTCTTCCAGTGTTACTGTCTGTCAGGAAATAAATCAAACAGTGTACAAACTGATAAGTTGCCGATACATTTTCAATTTCAGTGAAACTTTAATCACAATTTCTCAAGAACGCTACCTTACGAACACTCTTGACATCTTTACCAGCTGCACCACTCCTTTTCAGCTTCTCATTGCTCTGATAATACAAATATACAAGCAATTTAGCTACTGAATACTAATTATTAGAGGGCAAAAAACTCAAAGCTATCACTGGAAAATGAAAGAAACTAACCACCAAGTTGTTTTCTTGATGATTCTTCTTCCCAACAATCTGCATAGACTCGAAATCCTTGACGTTCACTTTTCGCCCTTCACTCTTGGCAGATTCCAAAGCTGCCTTCTTTTCCTCAACTTGCTTTTCATACTCTTTTAGTGTTTGCATCTGTCAACATATAAATAAATAAAACAATAAATCTTACTTCTTGATATTTGATAGTTAGCATCAATTACATACATCATATAGTATATATTCTTAAAGGGGATCAGTCATTAGTCCATACCTTTGCTTCGACCGCTTCTTCTTTCAAACGCTCAGCCTCTTTCTTCAATTGCTCAGCAAATGCAAGGGTTGATTCTTTAGCTTTCGCTACCTTAAACTGATTTTCCACCGATCTCTCAGCCTCTTCCTTCAACCCCTCAGCCCTTTTCTCCAATCTCTCAGCACGCTGGTGAATATTCGATTTCACAGCTGACTTGTCTTGAGTCAATTTCTCAGCATCTTTTATCAACATGTCCGCCTCCTCACTCAATTTATCAGCCAATTTCTTCAATCTCTCAGCTTCCCCCACCGTAAATACTCTTATCAGATTCTCCTCCTTGACTTCAGAAACTTCAGAAGCATTACCGACTAATTTTTCTTCTCCTTGTCCAACAGGTTCGGCTTTTTCTTCTCCTTGTTCAACAGGTTCTGCCTCCTGAATCTCAGGCTGCCTTGGTCCACCCTGTCCATGTGCGTATCCTCCATCACTCTGCGGTTGACGACCTCTTCTATATGCAACATGATTCCAGCCATCACTGTTATTCCTGTTAACCTCATTACTCGACTTATCTGTTTGCAAAACCTGTTCACTCTTCTGTGCACGATTATTAGTATGCAAAATCTGTTCACTTTGCTCATGTTTACGATTATTATAGTTTCTGCTATTCCTCCTGGGAAAGTAACCATCACCTTCCCTAGGTTGGTTGTTATTGCCCTGCCTAAAAACTCTTCCCTGACCATTATTCTGAGCAGAACCATTTTCAGAAACAGTAGGATGGCCGTTGTTTGGCCTCAAACCTCTTCCCTGGCCATTATCCTGGCTGGAAACTCCTCTCCAGCGGCCATTATTCTGACGGGAAACATTAGCATGTCCGTTTTCGTGACTGGAAACTCTTCCGCGGCCATTATTCTGACGAGAACCATTTTCGTAGCCATCAGGGTGGCCATTGTTCTGGCGGAACCCTCTTCCCCTGCCATTACTTTGAGGGTAATCATTAGGCCTAGGGTGGCCATTGTTCTGGTGTAATCCTCTCCCACGACCGTTAGTCTGACCGGAACCGTTGCCCTGGTCTTTGAACATCACTGTAAATAAGCATTGATCAGGTTCTAAGATGTAACACTATATAATCATAAGAATTGGTTTTAAAAAAATAGATAATCTTGAAAACCTACATGATAGATAAGCAAAAGACAATTAAGTAACCCTGTTTCACACTTGTAAAAACCTTCAGTTAAAGAAAAAAATTAGGTAATTTTATTCAATTTTTTTACATGCCAAAATTTCTCAAAACCATTGTAATTTGTAGGCTTCAAGGATATGAACATGAAAACCCCAAGCATACAATATCTAAGAGAATAAGAGGCAATCCCTAGTTATACCCATTATTGATTCCAAATTCATTCAATGTAAATAACGAAATTACGAATTAAATAGAGCAAGTCTCATAAAAATACCCCGAATCGTATAATAATAAGATTAAGAGGCAATCCCTAATTATACTCATTATTAATTCTCAATACATTCGGAATCATAAATTAAAATAACAGGTGACTAATTAAAATAAATAAAAATTCCATTAAAAAAGTTATCGTAAAAAAAGACCATATTGTATAACACATAAAAATTCTACGTAAAACACAAATAAAGAAGAAAATCTTAAAACATAAGAATGGAAGTTTAAACACAATTGTACCATAACCACCAGAACCAGATGCGCTCATATGTTTGTTCTTGGTGTCGTCTGTCAGGTTCTTGTTCTCAACCGTCGGCTCCAGTGTGGGTACGGCTGCAGCAAGGACCCGAGAAGCAATATTCTCGATGCTCTCGGGGTCGGAATCTCCGTCCAGGAGAGCGAAGGCATTGCCATGGAACTCCATCGCCATCTTCTTCTTCTCTACCTTCTCTACTCTACCTAGCAATATATCAGAGGAAAACAGAACGGGTAAACGAGTATGGATGGATGGGATATATATAGCCGAAATTTTATTTTTATTTTGGTTACTTAGTAGTTAGTACTACTTGGACACTAGTATTAAATTTGTGAATATCTTCCCTAATTTCTTACCATCAAAATAAATCTACAATTAACTAATTAGATTCTGTTTAAATTTAATTAGATTAGAATAGTGAATGAAGTAAAAGTGTGTACAAGTACTATTAAAATAATCAAACATCTTTCTACCACGTTATCTTTTTCTCTAGTTTATTTTGATTTATCTCCAAACATCTTTTTTTCAATTTACAAGCATCATTATTCCAATTTTACAAGCATCATTTTTCTAATTTTACAAGCATCTTTATTCCAATTTTCAATTTTTTTCTATAAAATTTAACCGTTTATTATCATCTCTAAGCATCTTTCTTTCAAATTTAATTACAAACATTATTTAACATTATATTATAAGCATCATTAATAGAAAATAGTATCATATTAGTACTACAACCATCATTCAACATTACATTACAATTATCGTATAATTCAAACATCAAATGTGAAACAAACATTATATTAGTATTGCAAGCATCATTTAGCAAGCATACGATGTACATAATTTAACATTAAATTATAAGCATCATATAATACAATTATGCAAAATGAAACAAATATCATACTGATTAGTAAAAAAATCTGACAATGAAGAATCTAGGAACCTAGAAGGTTGATTACTTTAATGATAATGTTTGTATCAATTAATTGATGCTTGTTTAATTTGTTGCAGCTGGCATGTACACGTGTTTTAGTTTAGTTTCTTATAACTGTTGGATAGATTTTATCAATTCTAGTATACTAACATTATTAATTTATAAGGAATGTATAACTAATTTGTAGAAAGTTTTCATGTATCCTAAGAAGCTTTTAAAAATTTATACTAATTTATAATTATCTAAAAAAATTATTTCCCAATTCTATTCCCATTCTATATATTATGATACTTGGGCAATAAGTTTAGTTTGTAAGAACACTCTACGGTTAAGGTGGTGTCGCTCCGACTATTATCAGTCAATATGTCGACATTTGATACGTGTCCATCGTTTTATCACAATTAACCATTGCTCCATATCGCAGTCCACTATCAAATTTTATCGACCTCAATCACTACTTATTATTTAAATTTAATTTTTTCATTATTTAAAAATAAATAAATACATATTATATAATTTACAAAAGAATTATATCTTAAAGATCATAATTAATCATAAATATTCACATTACTTATAATTAAGGTTGACAATTAACGAGATATAATCTTTTACATGAACCCTAAATTATAATTTCTGAATTCATCAAAACTTACTTGAATAGAATTGCAGCCACATAAATACTATATCTCCTTTCTTTATATCGACCTGTAAACCCATACCACCTCTTCAGCGATAGTAAGATTAAAGTTTAGATATTGCGATTGTGAAGCAGAATGAAATCTGAACAAGATTGTGCATGCTCACCACACGAATCTTGTTCCTGTTTTTGTGAAGAATAATAAATGAGGAGGAAGAGATGGAAATGGAATCGAGCAATGAAAGCTTCAGCCTTCCACCCTCCAATTCCAATACGAAAAATTCAAGTATAGAGAAGCACAAAGAGATTGATTAATTTGGGAAGTAATATAATTTGTGAATCAAGTTTGATTTGAATGTGTTAATTTAATTTTAATTATTAGTTTTAATTTTGTTAATAGGGATATTTAATATATGAAAAAGCTTTTTTAATATATAAATTTAAATTACATTAAATTATTTAAGCGAGGTATACGGTAGTTAGAGCAACACATATCGCAACACCTCGTGCAACACAAGCGATACTGCATGTCAACATTTAGTGCGAAGGGTAGAAGATTATTCGATCTCCACCGTTGAAGTTTTAATCCAGTGAATTAAAATAGGTTACTAACGTTAGTCAAGACGGCACCCTGACTGACAATAGAAAGTCCCTCGTAACAAAGTCTTTAAAAATACGTATATTAGTTAAAGTCCTAAGAGACAGATTGCTATTTTAATTTATATGCATAATTGTTTTTAAATAAGAGTAATAATATCGATATGAGCGAACATTTTATATCACTTTATTGTATGTGTGTATATCATTAATGTTCTCAGTAAAATATTTAATGTTTTTACTATTTGTAGTCTCTTTCAGTCTCTCTATAATATTTTGTTCACTTTATAAAAAGGAAAATAAAAGTATAGTTTATACATATTATGACTTAGAGAGTCCGCTCCGTGAGTATGTGTTTTAGTTTAAATTTTAGACAGATTCAATTAAACTCTGAGATTTATTTTAACTCTACACGAATTTATAAAATTTTAAATTCATTATAAATATAAATTTTAATAATTGAATTCACCGAATATAATTTATCAATTATATTAAAATCACTCAATCAAGTTGATTATGAAACACATTAGATTGGTTGTAAGACAATAATCATTCCTTTTAAGCCAAATATGTCTAATATTCTCGAGCAACCATCCGTACATCCACAATGAATCCGGATAACAACCGTTGTGTTTTAGACGAAGGTATCAATTCTGGTTTCATCATTCATACACATGGTAATCCATTCAGATTCTCTACTTAATGGATATATTTTACAAAACTAGCTGAAAAGGTAGCTGGTGGCTGAATAATTAGTTAGTAGCTGGTTAGATAGTTGTTGTTTTTCAACAAAGTAAGCTTCTCAAACAAGCTAGCTAGCTTATTTCAAACGATGTGCATTAACGTAAACTTTTTATGAAAATTTTTTCATTGAACTAAAAAAACTAACCGATAATAAAGTTTGACCTCGACTCACATGTCTTATCGGATGATTCACACCGCATTGTATCAAATTGAACCCTAACTAAAATGTATGTGACATTATAGCACTAGTCAAGTAGTCATACATCAATTAAAAACTCCCCGAATTAAAGTTATGTGCGAAACAGTATGAAATTGTTTCCGACTTTCCGGGTCTTCTGAGTGCAATTTAGAAGCCGTAGGTAGAGAGTCTCAGACTCATTGGGCGCAGTGTCACATTTGTTCTGCTGTTTCATCTTCTTCACTACCTGTTTTTCTTCTTGCTTTTTTCATCTTCATCTTCTTCTGTTTGCTACTTTCTACTGAAGACGCAAACAATGGCTATTGCTGCTGCTCTTCATCTTGCACGGAAATCTGCCGCTACTAGTAGTAGTAAGTCTTCTTCTTTTGGGCTTAATTCTACTACTCCTTTCTTCTGCAAATCTCCTTACTATTATTACCTTCATCTGCTTCACTTTTCTACT